>VZTL01026024.1:1520-21163 GCA_013400535.1 Scopus umbretta
ATAGTTATTTCAGATGAATGGACTGACTCCTTAGTGAACGATTGCTGTCATCAGTGCAGCACTCGCATCTTGGCCAGAATTTCTATACCAGAACACAGCAAATCAGAGTAGAAATGTCTCTGATTATCTTTTAAAAATAATTGATAATGTTTTGGGTCAGGTGTCTGTGGAATGAAAGAAGCTGTCCACTGTTTTGGTCATGCACTGAGTTTGAAAAAGTACAGTAACTGGAACTGATACTACGTGACTTCGAAGACAGTATACACAGAAGTATCAGCTACAGACATACATGGGAATTATTTTGCTGTAGTGTTCTAAGTTAATTAAACTACTTTCATATCCAGTTTAATGTAGTCACATTTAAATCAATTTCAGTAACACTCTGAGGAGATTCACCCATTAATTCATTAAATTAAATTAAAACTATGTAAGTACAGCTGAAACGATTTCAAGTGCATCCACAATAACTAAATCAATCGCATTGCATGACTGTAAATTATTAATCTAATGAAACCTCTAGTGATTGCTATTGATTTGTTTACTATTAAAATAAATATTTGCAAATTGTCATTTTGAGCCAAGCCATGTGACCTCTAGTTTCCATGCATGCACAAACACACATGTGAATAGATGCATGCACCCATACACAACAATCTTTAGCCAAGTGCCTTCTGTTTTTCAGACCTAAAGAATGTGCAGCTTCTTTTTACCAGTGTTACAATTGGATCCCAACAGTAACAGGAATCACAGCACAGGTTTGGAGCTGCTGCATAAACTGGACACGCTTCCTTTAAAATCTGGCATTTAAGAATTACAGTTATCTATAACGGGACATTAATTGAACTTCTGAGTTATATTTCACTAAATCTGTCCCTGTAGAAGAAAAAATGAACAGTAAGCAAAGTACCTATCTGCATATCCCAATAGCAACTCAATAGAAATTGTATCTTTCCTTGTGATTTTTCACAGGATCTTTCTAAATTTCCAATGCCATGGGAATCTTCAGGCCCTTGCACAGAATTTTTCCAAACACATGTTGTCAGACCTCTCAGTCTGACAACATCCCAGTGCAACCTTCTGCATGTGATCTGCATGCAGCGAATCTGTGCAGCTTCTTTTCACCCTGGACACCAAGCTCAGATCACTCGCACAGCAGAGAGTCACGCAGAGTCAGTTTGTGCAGCCTTCCTTGCCTACAAAGAGAAACCACAAAAGTTTGGCCGCCCTTCTTTGTACATGAAAGACAAATTTTGAACTGAAATTTATAGGTCCAGATTTTTTGTGTGTCTTAAATATAGATTTTTTTTTTCCCAAAAAAAATGCTATGTCCAAAATTTAACTGTGTGCAGGGAAAAAAAACAAACCGTAGAAACAGAGGTTAGGTAATGAAATATGAACACTATCTTTCTTTGGGTAAAAAAAGAAACCTGTAACTCTACAACAGAATAAAATTATCATGATACCAGGCATCTGCTTCTGGTCCCATTTATACTGGCACAAATTAGAAAAGAGACCAGAATGAAGCTACCAATTGAAAAGTACAAAATGTAATTAAACTAATGTGAAAAATGTTGATTCTAAAGACAGAGGAAAAACAGTACCAGCTTGTTATTTTAGGAACAAAAACAGCTTCTAAATACTTTGCAAAGATTTGTTGTACAATTCAGCTCCTACAAAAATAACTCTATTATAATATTAATAGCAACAGCTACAGTAAAAGAGCTTGGCTTCTAACAAGTGGTTATTTAAGAACTGGATTTTAAACCTGGATCTCCTTCTCCATCTTGTAAATTCTCAAACTTGCTTCTGTAGAAACACTATTCCTTTATTCAGTGGAGGAAAGATGGAGATCTGCCAAACTGTTATGCAAGATAATGAAGCAGTTTCTCAGAGGGTGAGAGATCACATGAAATCACATGCACTACAGAGGGATTAAAATTTAAGGAATGTCAAAAGTTTTACCTTCCATTAACTTCATAAATTACATGACTTTTTTGTTTCAAATAACTACTTTGCTCTCAAAGTTTTAAGAGTACATAATAAACCAAGGACTTGAGTTTCCATTTTTACCATTTTTCACATGGACAGTAAATTCAAACCCTAGCTGGGAGAAAAAGAAAATTTTCTTTAACAACAATGACTGCCCAAACTGAAGCATATTTTTTCATCTAATCTTTTTCTGTTGATGAGAACGATACAGATAAGGTTAATATTTTAAGAAAACGCAGATTTCTGCATCTACATAGATTACCACAGTTCTTATGATACAGCAGTTTACATTTCTAAGACCATCTCCTAGCCTCGATACTGCTCTTAGCTCTGCATGTCATGATGCTTTTCCCCATATGGAATTTTATATTTCAATTTCAAATATCAATTTTATTAAGGATTTTGTGAGTAAAACCTGTCATATTGATATAATCATAGAACTGATACTTCACATAGTGCAATGCACCCAAAAATTCACAAGAGGACTACATACATAGATCTCACCATGTATCTACAAAAAAGAGATATTTTCAATAGTTGTCTCTACTCCAGCATTTCCTTACAAAGAGTTAAAAATTTATCTTCAGTATGAATCACCCTTTTACAATCTGTTTATGAGTTATGCTGATCAGTGTTCAGCAACTCAAAGAATTCAGTCCTGAGGACCCAATAAAAGGTAGTTCTCATCAAAAGATTAGTTTGATGATACAAAGTGAGGTAGATATGGTCTTCTCAGAAGATGTTTGGAGAAAAAAAATAATGTTTCAAAGCTGTCTATTTTTCTCTTCGGCACAATTAAACTAACTTCTAACTTCATGAATTTTTTATTTTCACTTTTAGAATACCTAGTACAAAAATACTAAGATTTTGCATTTTTTGTAACAGGAAAATGCACACCTTGAGACTAAATACAATTTTAAAAGGCACGTTATACGTTCTATCATAAATTCTAAGCTCTTAAAGCACCAGTTTTCCTATATTGTACTAAGTAGTTAAATCAAACTATTACAGAAAAAAATTATACTGTAGATATCCCTTTAAAGCTTTTCCCTACATTGGAAAAGACAGGTTTTTTTAAGGATTTATTATATGCATAGTAATTCATGGCAGTCACTGTCCTTACAGCTTGCAACATGACGGGCTAGTATACCATTGAAGCATACAGTTTACAAACTAAACATATAATGATTGGCTGTACCGTTTAGAAATCTGCCAGAGAGGTCTGATAGATTGTTCCTTACAGCCCCAAAGAATATACTGAACTCCAAACCCTGTATCAGAGTTATGGGCTATTCCTTGAGAAATACTTTTTTAGTTCAAATAACACCAGTACAAATACACACAAAAAAGCCTCCAAAATCAAAAGCTCCAAAACCCAGCCTCTGCTCAACACGGTCTGTAGCCTTACACCCCGTGACCATGTAAACGAACCAGGATTCCTCCTGAGAATCTCTCAACTTTTAATAGGTATATATTACATTTATTTTAAATAAACAGACTGAGATGTATCTAGAGAGTTCACTTGAGACTACTGTCAGCAAGATAGCTTTTCAGTAATATCAATCCATAATCATTTACTTAAGATCCTCCAGTATCACAGATGACTTTCTACTGTAAGATGTACAGCTTTACATACTACTTTATAGGTTCAGTAACCTGAAAGAAATATACAGCTTTGCTAAGCACAGAATTTTACCCAATATAATACTGAGGTACTTGAGAAGACAGCTGCCATACTATTAAACTAAAAAAATACAGTCACTAATACTCAGCTTCTTGGCAAGAATTGCCTGCCAGCACAGAAATAGGATGCTAGTCTGCTCAGTCATGTGTCCCTTCAGACATTGGTAATATTTTGTTATTTTGCCAGTATTCATTCATGCCTTTTGGATATGATAAACCACAGCCACATGCACATGTAGATGCCCTGGATTGACAGAGGAGAAACATTGCAACGGGACATCTCTATGTACAATGGATTGATCTCTCGGTTCCAGCTGAAGAACTACTGACCATTCTTGAGTAGGCAGAACATTAGGGAGTATCCCTGTGGAGAATCTTGTGCTGGTAAGAGATGGACTGGATGACTTAACAGGACTTTTCCATCACTAGGCTATGATTCTCTGAACTTCATGCTTTTTGACAGTATTACAAGGTTCGACAGGCATTTCTCTTCAGAAGAGGAATTAAGGTCAGTAAGAATCAGCATCAACCAAAAAAAGTGCACATAAGGCAATTGTGATGGCAGTAGGCAAAAAGACATTCACAGTCAGAAAAGTATTCAGTGCTCATGTTTTCTGCCCATGCTAAAATCTATGATGTAATCAAAACACTAAATGGAGGAACAAGAAATGAGAGATTCATGCTTTCACACTGATTTTTCTGTTATAGTAAAAGAAGAAAGGTATAATATAATATAAAATAAACCAAGTAAAAGTCTAGTACCTTACACATAGCAAAGGCACAAAAAATAAATTCCAATTAAAATTTGTTTGGAAACAAATTGCACAAAAAGTCATCTTAATCAGTATTCTTCACTAAAAGCTCAATGCCTATTAGGAATTGACGTTGAACTTCAGAACACAAGTTTCGTTGTAGAATTGAAGTGACACATGAAGAGATTTTCAGAAAAATGTGAAGTATCTGTATTTCATACTCACATGAATTCTTTCACAGGGACTATCATAGGGATATGCTTCCTGCCTTGTAATACCTACATAATGTAGTGGGATAACAAACCATACAGCATATCCAACAACCATAAGACATAACAAACTTGAACAATCTATGACAGAGGAACCAACATGTGGCTCTTGAGCTACGTATAGTCCTGAAGCAGCCCAAGTCAGCTCTGATATATCACTGGGTCAGCAGTGTGGCTGTCCTGGAGAGCAGCTGCTCGGGAATCGGAGTGCCCAGACAGCTGTGACAGTGAGTCACTAAAGGGCTTCTGAGATGCTTGGTCACCATCCAGCCCAGCTGTGCTCCCATCCTACTATTTTTAAAGCTGCGCTTCCTTTCAGTTCTCTAAATGTACCAGGAAGGTGCCCCTGCAGTGTCCATGGAGCATCGTATAAACATGAATAACAAACCTGAGTATTTAAACTTTAATGTTAACAATTTTGGTAACATGTGTCAGTGTAGAAAGATTCATTAAGCAACTATTGTATTCCCATCACCATATGATGTTACATATTCTGTCTTCTCTACGAAACATCACAGAGATCTGGACACTCCTAAACACTGAACAGAATTCAATGTGAGGAAAGAAAACACTTTATTTTCTGAAACAGAAGATTCCAAAGAAGATGGTATTTATCTATGATGCTACTTCATACTTCAATGAGCTACCTACATCCTTGACCCCTGAGCATGCTTCTGTTCCGAACTGAATTATTATTGCACCTTCCTCTTTATAAGAGAGAATTAGTCAAATTAATTTCACCAGTCAGTTGCATAAATCTCAATCTAGAGGCAGCAGATTTAGCTCAAAAGCCAAGATACGTACACCTATTTGGTGAAATCACTAGTGTTTTCAGGAGTCTTAGATTCTATGGAGATAAAAGACAAAAGTTAAAAAATTTCCAGAAAATACTCAAAAGTTCCACTGAATTCTTTGTCACAGAAATTACTCTTATCTTCTCATTTTAGGTCCTTGGTTTTCTTTCATTAATGGTTTTAGACAATTCAGCCTTGTTTAAAACATTCTCAGATCTACAGTTCAGAATAAGAGACACAGTATAAATAATTTTTTCAAAGATAGTCTGCAGGTGTCTTCATGACTCGTGCTATACAACATTCTGATGCGTTCCAGCACATGATGTGAACTTAAGCCTTGAAGTGATACTAAGAATGATGTACCTGGAACATAATTTAACATTTAAAGATATACAACTGACAAAATTCTTTGTGTCAGCAGATTTTGTAGTTTTCCTTAAAGAAGCACTAATGAAAGAATTACAAGTTCAACACGGGAACCCAACAGAGGCCACCACACAGAAATGAAGCCAGCTAGGTTGAGAAAAAACTTGATTCAAAAGGGTTTAAAAATAGTTTCCATACATATTTAAATATTCTGGTATGTGTGTGGGCTGGGCTTAGACCTCAAGGGAAAAGTAATGAGATAAACCCTTTCCTGCTGGTAAACAGTAACTGCAAGTCAGCAGCTTTGTGTTTCTAAATTCACTGGTCTTTCCCAGTCCTACTATCTGCTGCTTGTCACATTGCAAAAAGTTGGTGAAAGCAAAGCCAACTGGCCCAATTAAAACATGAATCTTTAAAAATGTAGGGTGTTTCAAGAATTTCCAGTAACCCAACCATTTAAAACAATAACTGACTATCTTCTTACTACTTTTATGATTGTATCAAAAATATACTCAGAATAAATAGAGGTTTCAAGCTAGATCTACTTGAAAGCACCGGCAAACCTATGAACCTACTCAGGGTAAGAGAACCTTTATGGTGGCTACGCCACATTCCTCCCACCAAACCAAATGGTAGTGCTGCTCTGCGCCTTAAGTCCTGAGCTGTGCCTGCAGATGTGGTATACCTTAAGAAATCTGTGAAAATCTAGCTTCCCCCACAGTTACCCTACTGCATTCTCTTTTGCAAATGCCTGAGAACACACCTCCACAAAAGTAAGTTCCAAAGGACAAGGATGAAAAAGGGAGGATGCATAAAAGCTTAATTCTCTGATCTCTAACCTCCGTGCTAGATCTTTTCAACAGAGACACCTCTGTTCACATCTGTGAGGGAGATATGCTTACCAAGAATTCAAATTTTGTTTTACTGGAAGCAATATTTTGACTTTAAATTGTAACAATCCACTTCTGAGGATTCCCTTCTGATTCTTGGACATCAGAAAGGGTAATCCCATTTAGAGTATTAATGGATTTAAAGAAAAGCTATTGAAAGTGAAGCAAGATAGCACTCATGAGGTCTGAACACTATACGGCAATAAAAAGACAAAAATAGCAATGTAAGATTAGAAGTAGGCATTGAAAAAATTGAACTGAGGATTTCCATTCAATTAAACTTTTTTTTCATTTCACTCTGCATTTATATTATTATTTGTAGCTTCCTTTCTGTTGAAGCAAGGAGGTAAGTGGTACAGCAGCCGAAATAAAACCAATGAGATGGTGAAAGGTCCGTATTGAACAAGATGCCTCAATTTGGTTCTGGACACACCTATGTTTGTAAAGTGCATTCACAGGGTTACAGGTTTGCTGGGTGCTAATGACATTAAAAAAATATCGCAATATATTATTCCTTAGCATATTGAATATATATACAATGGAATCCTTTAAAACATGAAAAAACTTGAAGCTAGCTGAGATAATTAAAACTTATTGAGCAACCTGCGCTTTTCATAGAAGTGTCTTCTTGTGCTGAGATAACATCGGAAAGTTTTAGTTCTTTCGCTAAATACGCACCCTTACTGTGTGATGCACATTTTGGCCCAATAGAAAATTATCATATTGGGTCAAAACCTGGCTATAAAGTGAAGAATAAAAATAAATGATTGTTTTTCACTATGGCAATTAATTGCTCCATACTTCTGACTAAATTTCCCAGGCGCAATAATTAGGTAGCAGTAAATTAAAAAAATATATGCAGATGACATAAAACAACTGACAAGTCAGAACCAAAAATGCCATTAAAAGTTTCAGAAATCCTAAACATCCAAGCTGAACATGCAACATAAAGGCAAATAAAACTTAATGCTCAAAAATATCAAGTAATGCAAACTAAAAAAAAAATTAAAAGAAAAAAGAAATTATGAGAGTTCTAAATTAATTGTATCAAACCAAATACATTTTGTGACCATTGATTTAACTGTAGAAAGCTCAGCAGAAACATCTGATCTTTGTGCCAAAAAAAGGTAACACAATGTTAAGATACACAAGGAAATGGATGGAGAATATCACTGAAAACACTATAATTTTCTCAAAGAATCAATAGTGGGTCTTCACCTGAATTCTGTATTTATGTGTCATTCCTTCTAGAAAGGGAACTGCAGAACCAGAGGAAAGATACAAGACTGCACAGAAAAATCTCTTTTACAAAGACAGAAAAAAGACTGCAACTAGACAAACTGGTATATTCTCATGATGGGTACCAAGATTAGATTTTTTGGTCTCAGATTACCAGAAAGAAGTTTTAATAAATTAATTTCTGAGCTTTCTAAAACCAGTTAAAAATCATAAAAAGAACAACATATTTTAAATTTGGTTAAACTATGGAACTCATTGCCAGAGGAAGTTTTCAGGGCAGAAACTTTGTCTCTTCTCCATTTATACAACAGAGATGAGATATTTGCATCTCAAGAATACATAAACATTGTCAACAGTTTTGAAAAGGATATTAAAACTTTGACTTAAGGCCTAAGCTAATTTCTTCTGAAATAAAAGCAACATGGAGTTATTTAGCAGAAATATTTTTACACCTATGCTTACTGGAAACAGCTCCAGCATCTGGTTCTAGCTGTTCTCACAGACAGGAAGCTGTAGTACTATAATCAGGATGTTTGTTATCATTTGCTATCCTCATTGATATTAAGACTATGTAAATATTTAACAGTTAGCAGAGATTGTTTCTTTCCATAGGGACAAAGCGGTCATTTGCTAATGATCCCTTACATAGACATTTAACCCCAAATGCAATGTAGTGTTCTGCACAAACTCCTTCTACTGTTTTGTATGGCACTGTACTTTGTAGTAGAGCAGTTCTAACTTAAATATTATCACATTGCTCACTACCATTATAGCTTTCCTTTCCCTGCACATTCCACCATTTTCAAAGAGAAAATCGCAACTGCATCAAAAAAGGACAGGGAAATCAAAGATGCAACCAGAGATGGTCTGCTTCATGATGCATTTCTAGTGCACTGACACTTTCACTTTCTAGGGATGATGGAGAAGTATGCATTTGGAGATATGGCGTCTTAAGTTCATTTTCCCGTTTTATTACAGAACATATACGAAAATACACGTATTCTGTAAGAAACTACATGACCAATATGTGTGATCAAATAAAACAAGTTTATATATCAGTTCAGTGTATGAGAAAATTAATTAACATATTTAGCATACAGAGATGGATTTCAGCCAGCACAAGACAGAAGGAAGGGGATTCAAGCACTGAACATGGTGTGAGACAGCAAGAATTGGCATTGGGAAAAAGCAGGTAGGGGGCTAATTAACACAAGAACTGGAGAATGGGAGAAAATGCAGCAGTACAAGAAAAGAAAAGCAAGTCGCCCTTACTAAGTAAACTCCAGTAGGCTTCCCCATAGACGTGTTCCTACTTTTTTTTTTTTTTTAAATCCTCAACCATGTACTAACAAATTCTTTTCATTTCTCAGATGCTACTTCTTTTCTGTGAGTAGATTATTTGCGATACTATAAAATTCCTATCATGCACACAGGCATTCATTTGTGGTAAAAGCATTCTCTTCAAAAACTTTTTAATAGAGTTCAGCATTAAGCTACATTTGTGAGGTCTGTATACCTTATTTAATATTAACCTGTCTTACAGAGACAGATAAGTCTGCAAAGTTACAGATGGTATCAGATATGATATAGCTTATCTCATCAATTCTTCTAGCTGCTTTTCCTGCTTAAAACTTCATTTCTTCCTTCATTCGAACTGACACAGCAATACCTTTTACCTCACTTTTAAATTTAGCCTACACACAGTTGTGAAAATATGGCTAGCCTAATTTAGACACTTAATTCCAGTTGTCGAAGCTGCACAGTGAAGGAATTTTCAAAAGTTCTGAAGTTTCTCTTGTCACTAAAAGCATAACAAGGTTAGTCTGGAAATGTGGAATGCTTTAAAAAAAAAAAAAAGGAAGGGAAAAAAAACCCACAAGACAGCGTAGTCTAATGTACAAACCACTACGCACCACTACTGTAGTATCACAGGGTATGGCTCCACTACCTTCAGTGGGAGGTTGTGAAAGCATCAACAGATGTGATATGCTCTGCAACCTACTTGATCCCTCACGGGCTGTGATATTGGTGGTTCTTAGCAGGACAGTAAGCTTGGGATGGCTCTCCAAAAGCAGTTACAGCATTTTCTTAAATGCCTTTTGAAGAAAAAATTACTCACGGTTGAAAAACAAAGTCAAGAGAGCTTAATTACAACATAATATTATTTACCTGCTTTGTAGATTCATTAGTCTGATTAACTGTATAAACTGAAAATCATAGCTAAGCAAAGTGTAGTGAAAAAGTCACAGAAACTGTCCCCATGGGTCATGAAGGAATTGTTTACTGAAACTTAATCTAGCATATTTACAGACTAAATTAAAAAACGTTTCAAAAAGGAGAAAATTGTGCATTGTGTTTAAAGTCTTTACCTCCGTATCAAGAGATTGGCCCAGGACAGATCACCTGCACTTGATATGACTGCAGCTGTATTACTTCTGGGCTGCTCTGCCAATATTCAAACAGCTTTACCTCTAACTAAATTTCAGTGACTTGTTTTTGGAGAAAAGCTACACAACTCTGAGAAGCAGTCTATAGGAGTTTAATACTACCTCATCTTTGATATCCTTCCAAAACTACTCTTTAGATCTTGAACTATCTGAACCATCTGAGCTCCGATATTCAAAAAAATTTTTAAAAAGGACTGTTTGGAGTTTTTTTATTTGACATAATCTGATTTCGTAAGGCATCTTTGACATAAGACAATAGTACTGTACAACACTTAAATATCTTATTTAAGGATTAATTTACCTTATATTCAAATGCATTTTAATTATTTAATCAAAGAGTAGAAAGCAGGCTTAGATGGTTGTCTGTCCTTTGAGTGTCAGAATAATTTCTCTCAAATCTTTGTCAAACCTTTGATTTCTGTAATTTACTCTAATTTAATAAAAACACGGTTTACTGGGGTTCAGTTACTTGGACCCTGCCAAGCTTTGCAGCTGATTCACCCTCATACCAAACACTTAAAATCTTGCACGTATTTAGTTAATTCTGCTGACTCGTCCTAGCAGCTAGATTAGATGATTCTTCTTCACTCAAAACAAGGCTGAAATCCTCACTTTCTTCCAGGCCCCCTTACGTTACGTAAAGGGCCCAGAGTAGTGCAGAGGGTTGGTCAGAGGCTCCACGACAGGCGCTTCCCAGCGCCGAGGGTGACAGCTGTAGGGCTGTGCGCCTGCCACCCTGTCCCAAGGGACCTGCTACCGCGGGGGCAGAAGCACGGTGATGATGTGGGAACACAGCTCTGCAGAGTGCTGTCCCTAAAGAGAGCACAAGTGCAGGCGACTGCAACTTTGAGACCACATGCAGATTGACTCCAGCTGTGAAAGAGATGGTACAGTCTGGTTTGGTCAAGCGGCTGCTGTCAGTATGCCTTACTTCCCACTGCTTCTGCCCCTTCTCCCCAAGGCTGCACACCCTGTTTTTTGGCCTATTCTCCTCCATCCCCTTGTCTGCTCAGGTTTAGACTCCAAATTCCCTTCCCTCTTCTGCAGGAGGCACAGTCCCTGCCAACTCCTTACTCTGGCTCTGCTCCCAGGCTTTCTGCCCCCGATTAAAGGATAGAAAGCCTCCAAAGGAGATCACACTTTCTTTACATAATCTATTTAATAACACTTTTCAAGTAACTCAAAGCTAACTCTCACTCCTGAAAAGATCTCAAAAGGACTCTAATGATTACTAAAATCTATGTTGAATTATTGAATACAAAGGATGACAAAACCCACTATTGTGGGCTTCCACAAATATACCCAAAATACCACAAATGCTGCCAAATTCAGTCAGTCAAAACCCTGAGTCACAAGTGACTTAAAAGGCATAGGGTTTGGGTGTTTGGGTTCCTTTCATATTTTTTCAGGTCTGACAATTTTTTCTGTCCTTTATTTGAGCTTCTGGTATATACTATAACCAAGTCCTAAAGCTGTTCCCACAGTTATGAGGGAGGGGATCAATGAAAAATCTTCCCCAGGAAGAACCTAAAAAACCCACACCACGTACATCAAAAAGGTTGGACTAAAGCTACAGTAAATGGCACCACCATACCACTGTGCAGCCCAACTATGCACCCTGCTGGTGTTTTTCCAAAATGACTATGAAAATGCATTGTGTTAGCAAAGAAGAAGATTTTGATAGTTTTCAGATTCCATTCCATTTGGCCAAAAGTGCCTTCAATTAGGTATATATCCCTGCATTCATTTTATCATTTTATATATACTATAAGGCAAAGATTATTTCTAATTGTACTGCGAAGGAAAAACAATCTAATTCCCCTAATGTGCTAATTCCAGAGCCTCCAGTCTAGTCAAGATTTCTCTGTGTGTACCACCTCCATACACAGAGAAATCTTGACTAGACTGGAGGCTCTGGAATTTTGGAACCTCAGGCTTCTACTCATAAGCAGCAAGGTAACTACTGCCCGCTTCTGACTTTAGCCTATAAGACAGTTTACATAGCATATTTCTCTCAATGCCAAGTAAACTTTTGTAGAATTCAACATACATGTTGAATGTATCTATTTTTCTCTATGTTCCTTAGCACTTCTTCAATCAGAAAGGCACCAGAAACTTCCCCGGTACAAGAATGATTTCCCTGCCCTCCCCCCATGTATATCTAATAACAATAGTTGCTAAGATGACAACTCTTATTAATGTTGAGCATCTCCACAGGTAATGTTTAGATGCAATTATCATCTTTCGTTCGGTGGCATCCTAAAGCACTGCCAAGATCAGGCTCATTCACTAGTCAGGGAGCATAAAAACTGTCAAGTAATGGGTCTCATTCTTCTCTTGGTCATCTTGCTCCTCATCAGCAAGTAACTGTCTGACAACACTTATTTGCACTCCAGAAAACAGGAACAGTTGCATTAAAGAGGTGGCCACTTCTGTTCTCAGATATTCTGCTGAAATATGTTTGCTCTCTCTGCACCATTACAAGTGAACACAGCGTTTGTCTGAGACTTTGGATTCCTGCAATAATCTTAAAATAGAATGCTCTCTCCTCTAATATCGCACTATGAGCCATAAACAAAATGATGAAAACTCATATTCTCAGAATTTTTCTCTTTTTTCAAAAAGCAAATATTTTTTAGAAGAGCTATTGCTCTCGATCCTCCTTCTCTCAAATGTACTTTATTTCACTCAAGGTGTTTCCTTGATGGTATTTCCACTAAGAACATACAGCCTTTAAACAAACATTCCAGACTGTCCTTTGGGTGAAAATCCACTGGATAAAGTTTCCTCCCATGTGTTCCCCTACAGCACATCTGTTTTGTTCAGTCCCACGTTTATCCTGCTCATTCTCGTCTGCCTGCAACCCCTCATTTCAATGAACTCCATTCTAATATCCTTATACACAGTTTTCCCCATTGACCATCCACTTTCACTTTTAATTAGAGCAGCCACAGAAGAGGCAGTACAGGTGTCCATGTTTTAACACCAGAGTAACCACAGGCCCTGACAAAAAGTGATTTCAGGATAAATCCAGCTCAGTTTGCTGAATATTTAATATTTTAGGATGTTTCCATGAAAGTGAAGAGGTAGAAGAACAAACACTTAAAGAGTTACATGCAGTGCCTTGCTTTAGATAAAACTAGGGGAACCCAAACTATCATTACGGTGACAAGCCATCTGTTCCTTATTAATTTTAATTGATATCTCTGCACTAGTCTTTTGGGGTTTTTTAACACATTTGATGCTTAGAGAATTGAATCTTCTTCTATGTTTGTAGAACATCTGGTACAGTGGGACTCTGATGCTAACAGGGTGCTCTAAATACTACTGTAATATAAATAATAAAGCCCACAAAAGCTGAAGATGAAAGCAAAAAACAGAAGACAAGCTGTGCAAATGATAATGTAAAAGCCACTGCAACCCCTGAGTAAGGAAACTCATTAAGGGACAAAATACAACTGCAGATCTTCAGCTGGTCTTTTTGGAAGTCATGAAGTATGATCTAGTCTAGGATACCTAATGCCTCACCCCAGACCTGCATAGTGTATTAGTCTCATCAATTTATTGAAGATCCTTTTTGAAGGTATGGTCCGAAAAGAACACAATCTCCATATTGAAAAGCCCAGATTATCAGCAGGATCAGAAAGTTTGTGAGAAAGATTTCTGCTAGCAGGGAGCTACTTATAATGCTTTGCTGCTTACACTTGCAATTGCTGCCCATACTGGTATATCTCCACAAAACAGTACGTATCATCAGAAGATGTATAACGCTGCAAATGGTGCGTTACCACTTTTGTGAACACTCCAGAGAGTGCAGGCATCATTCTAAGTACTATCCGAAATGGAAGAGTTTGCAGTGGTAGAAGAAAAAAAAAGAAGCTCCTGTCAGGGAATTTTAGGTATTTGGGATTAAGTCCAAAAAATCCTCCTGACTCATCCATTATCTTCCTGGGTTTGCACTCATTCTAAAAAACTGTCTGTTTTCCACCCCGAATTGTGTTTCTTTGTGCACCCATTTTAAAGCCCCAAGATTCCCTCACAGAATGCACAGCAGCAGATCTGAATCCATGGAACAGACACTTCAGAGGAGATTAATAATGCAAATATGAGATTACAAAGTACTGGCTGCAAAACTTTTGGATTAATGCATCACATTTCTGGGCATGTGCCTGAACTCATTCTAGTTTGCCTGTGAACATAGAGAAGAATTGCTACGAAGTGGAGAAATGAAGGCAGGTCAGCTCTGGGTGCTTGCATCTCTGGATTGCTATTGCTTTGAGAGTACTTGATTCGGTCGTAATCATCCAGGTATCAAAAGCTATTTTGTTATACTGCCCAAAACTGTTGCCAGTGAACGTAGAAGAAATACTGCATGCAGTTACTGGAAAGATTTTTTAGTAAGATGGTGCAATATGAAAAAGCCCAATTCAGGCCATCCCTACATTACCTTCTAGATAGAGAAAGGAAAAGCCATGTAATTCTCTGGTTATGCAAACACCAGTAGATAACCAAGTACGTCAAACTTGGTTAATTTGGTCAACCAAGTTTCACAGAGATCACATGTTTAAGAATAAAAGAATATAGACTGCATATCCAGCTATAAAGTGTGAAAAGCTTTCACACAGCTCTTGAGGGATTGTTCATTTGGGAGCTCACACCCCTATCTCGTTGGAGTAAATGAATCATGATTACAAAGCAGTGTTTTTACTGTCCATGTGTAAAAAATACACCTAAAAAAGTGCAGTTGAAGTGCTGCCTGGGCACATGAAGCAGCATCCAACTTTGATGTACGCGATTTCACAATCATCTTATTCTACATTCAGAAGTCAGGTCAAAGAATAAGACATGCTGGCTTCCTAAGAGTGGGAGAAAATTAACTGTGTTTGTAGTTAGGTTATGTTGTATGATCTCCATGTTACACCGGGGTATGTGATTTTATTATTTTCCCTTTATATGAAGAACTGCAGGAAACCTCACTGAAAAGCATATCGCTCCAACTTGAGTATTGTCTATTCCTAACTTACCTCCAGAGCAGGTTCAGAAAGCACTCTCTGGTTTCTGAACATTTGGGCAGCTCCAAGAACGTATCTTCTCTTTGCTGATTTTTTCCCCATCTTTGTCACTAACAATCTTTCAGCCCCTTCCCCTGGGCTGTTGTCAAGGGCAATGAAAGGTAGCACAGTATACAGCTGGAGGAAGTCAGTAGGTATCAAAAGTTAAATGTCAAATCTTCATAAAAACACAAACACTTATTATTTGCTTCCTATTCATGCAGTGGCATTCACCACACTGAGAACAGGATATGTACTTTTCAAATTCTCTAGCTCTGAGGGGGTGCTAGATAAGTATAACGATAGTGCAGCCAAGATTGCTAAATTTATTACAGGAGCCTGTGATCCCAATAGTATATTGCTAATAACAGTGCCAAATATCCAAAGGCAGCTGCTCTTTAGAGGTTATCCAGTCCTGTATGCTCCCTCACGGAATACTGCAGAGCAATAAGCAAAGGCATATTATACCAGTGGGAGAAGCAAGCTGCTGCTCTTAGATATAGACGGGCAACAAACATCCAATATTTCTTTGAAGAATCAAGGAAAACTGTGCCAGAGGACAAAAAGGACATTGGTGCCAAAAGAAACCAGAATCTCTGCAAACTAAAAGCGTCTTTGTTGCTGCAAGAACGATGAGCCAGCCCACACTAACTGCCCTATTCCATTAATGCATTCTGTTTTCGGTCTGAGCACAGCTTATAAACAATTTATTTTCCATTCACAGCCCCAGACTTCAAAAATAAAAAATGTCTTTGGACTTAAAAATCCAACGTTCTCCTAGAATTTTGCTACGACATTTTTGCAAATTCATGCAGTCTGAATTCCAAGGTGCTTACAATCAATCATTTTTATTTTATTCTGCATTTAGGTTAAAGACGTACGTGTTGGGTGGAATGTACTTCGTTTTCAACTTTCAATGCACAGAATTATATTTCCACGATTTTAACAACATTTTCCTTCTTTTTAATACTTTTCCAGTGACTGCAGAAAAACCTTATGCTACAGCCCATATTTCAAAATTGGTTTTGACTGCTGAGAGTATCCTGTCAATTCTTCTACATTAGTACTGGTGCATCCTCTTAAAATAAACCATCTGCTAAAGGCAAATTCCTTTGTTTCCTGCCTGAGCACACTCCTCAGCTAATCGGATGACAAAGATGGGGAAAGGGATAGATGGAAAATTATGTGGAAGTGAAGAATGTTTCAAAAAAAAAAAAAAAAAAAGCAATATTTTACTTGAGTGATAAATGACACGTTCCTGGGCACCCACCAGGATTTCTAGGGAGCAAAGAAAAAAAGTTGGTAAAAGCTGACCTTGACAGGGTGATGATGACATTTTCCAACTGTTGTTGAAGGACTGTCTGTTTAGGGTCAGGCCTTGCTCTTGGAGATACTTGCTACTGGCAGAGACCGTATCATTTGACAATCAGAGTTTAGTCAACAAAACTCAAAAATTTATGTAGAGAACATGCTGACAAGAAGTGACCTTAACCAGTAAAATGTTGTATATTAACTGCAATGCGCATGCATGTGTGTGCATATATAATACATGTAAATTTCTATTTTTATATAATTTATATAAACAGATGCACAACAGCACTTGGACAGCGGCAGACAACTTCGAGCATGGCTGAGTTCAAAAAGAGGTACTCTGCGGCTGTTTAGGAACTCATACTATTTTCTCATCTCTCTGTGTAACTAAAAAGACCTTCTTCAAACTGTAAAGAAAGAAATGTAACCCAGTGCTGCGAGAAACCCACTTTGAGAGTGTTCTGGTAGCAATTCTGACTGGAGATTCTAAGTCACAGTTATGGAGTACTTTGATTAATATTTCTTCTATCGTAACTTAAGGAAAAAATAATTTCAAAGACCTCCTAATGAGGCCAAACGTATTTTATTATCTTGCTCAGCCTGCGTCTCAGCTTCTCCTTTAATATTTGACTAAGTGCATCTTAGGGCTTATCAAAACAAAACTGAGCATGGTTGCAATATTTGCAGGCGTTCTGTCTGCATCATTTACAAATAAATCTGTACCTGTTCCTCTGGAAAACTCCAAAAGTACCTCCATACCAAACTCGCTTGTCTGACTGAAACGCTGCTTGGTGAGAATACCAACAGATGGGCACTCTAAGAGAATCCCACTTAGTGAAAGGCTCGTTGCTTAGAAACTCTTGAAAATCTGAAGACCTTAATAATAACTGTGGCTATTGTCTTTGTGCATAAGTTATAAAGATACTCTGATTTTTCACGTAGATCAATTCCCATATTTCAGGAGAAAATACTCTTCTGTTCGTTTCAGTGCACAAACAAGTTTTAAATGTGTGGGAAATACTAATATTCCCATCCTTAACCAGAAATGTTCCTGCAGTATTGCCAGGCACAGACCAAGGGATCCTGTTTCTGAGACAGTAACAGAAACTAACTGCCTGAAGGTCATGGGAAACATTTCAGTTTTTTCAATGGAAGAAGTAGCAAGAAAAATTTCTGCACCCACAGAACACTGCATTCTGAGGCTGACTATACTTGCATTATAGGATCATAATTATTTCCATGAAATTATTATATCTTTGCAGACTGGCCAATGGTGCCTACATTTAGACATGTATTCCATGACAGAAAATTCTGATCAGCTTTTGCAAACAGAAACAACAATACTTTTTTTTTTTTTAATAATAAAAATCAAATTTTACAAACCAATAAAATTAATAATTCACAAATTCTAGTTTCCAAGGGGAAACTGTTCTGGTAAGGCAAAAAAATTGGCAAAAGCCAAAAAAAACCCCACCCCCAAAAAACAACAACCTAATAAAAATATTAAAACAGACATGCTACTAGAATTCTCGGCATATACATTCTACTGATATATTTGAAAAGCCATTCACACTGACACTCCTGTTATTTGCTATTTTTAAGCACAAGGCTGAGAGCCTGCAAAATTCTTGCAGTCTTTGTTTCCTCATATATAACCAGTCTGCCTCTATGAGCACAACAGTGGAGAAAGGTCAAACAAATAAAATCTATCAATAACAGGAAAATAGATTGAGCAATATAATCTTAACTCTACTCGAGAAATAAACCAGTGAAGAATTTCAGGCATGAAAGATAAATGCACTTAGACTCAAAAACAGTTTAGATTCACTCACATAAAATTCTTTTGGACAGAAACAATTATTTATTACATAAATATGTAACACCTAACAAAATGTTAAGGTATCTAATCTGTATCAAGAAACCTTGATTTTCAGGAAAAAAAATAGATTAGCATTTACCTAAAGAAGCTTATACTTATATGAATGTTATTCTTTTCCCTGAGTCATCCCATCAAACTATTTTCATACGACATTGATCATCATGTGGATGCATACAGAATCCAGTTCAGAGACTGAGGCATTCAAGGGAGCTCACCGTGGTACCTCAAAAACAGAGACAGCGGTCATTCTCAATGACCTCTCTGCTTCCCTGGATCCCTGGGCTAGTTGAAGGACAAACAATCGGACCTTCGGCCTGCTTGGGGCTTCAGTTCCCTGGAAGGTAACTGCACGTGCGCTGTAATATTGAGACTGAATACATTACGCTAGCATCCTATACAACTACACAAAAGGGATCTGATACAATTTTAAGACAAACTACACAACGGCCTACATATCTTTTGACATTTTCTTAAGAAAAGAGACCTGAAAAGTCACAATCACAGCGAAGTATGATGGTGTTGAAGTAATGAACCAGGCATTACTCTAACAAATGCTGAAGAGTATTTCAGTACAGCTCCACCTGCCCCAATTCATAATACCATTCTGAGAAGAAATAAAAATAACCTAAAAAAAATGCACTCAGTCAAAAATGTATTTCTAATGAAAATTAAATGTAAATCTAGTCGCTGGTATAATTACTATTATGGAGTTAATATCCTTAGAAGATTTAAACTGGAGTGCTGAATTTATTCAGAAACATAAATCAATTGATTTGAATCAATTCAGAAACATAAATCAAAGTCAGTCACAATTTAAAATTTAGCAAGTGAAATTATTTGTTCATTTATGGTTAACATCCTTAGGTTAATCTTAAGGCTTCATAAGCTTCACCTAGTATTAAGCTTGGAAGTTAATAATTTGCCTCAACCTTTAGAATAATTCTTACATAAAACTTTGGATTTGTTTTTAAAT
>VZTL01026026.1:8278-37315 GCA_013400535.1 Scopus umbretta
GGGGGGGGGGGGAGAGAAAAAAGGAAATGAGGATCTGGCCTTAGTGTTTAACACAGTAGGCATGCCTGCTCAGTGTTTGCCACAAGATGGCTTTACCTTGACCCAGCCCAAAGCTGGGTAGCTGCCTTAGCATAGTGCACAGCACAAAGCAGCAAGCCCAGTCTCTCAGAGGCACTGATTCATTGCAGCTCAGCCGTGCAAAACCAAGCACCACCCCAGTTCCACCTCAGAGTGAGCTAGAATCCACCCAGAAAGCGGCCCAGTGTGGTCCCTCAGTGCCAAATACTGCCACTGACTTCTTCCTTTCTTTTCGTCCCTCCTACCACACCCTGAACCGTTACAAGGATGAGCAAAGTTGTGTCTCAGAGCAGGATCTGGAGCCTTTCAGTTTCCTATGGGCTATATGAGTGAACTGGGCTCCTGTTAGTGTCATGCTGGGAACCGATTTCTTGCCTGTTAAGGCTTTTACTTTCACTTTGAAATAATAGGTCATTGTAGTCATTAACAATGTAAACCATTCTTTCATTATGGCTACGTTTCTCTGCACTCCAGCCAATAAAAATGTAAACTCTTTATATAAAAGATACAGCCCAACACATGAGTTGGTGAGCAACCCAGCTTGGAAGAGGCAGTGGCCTGACCATCAAAACAAACCTAGATGTCCCAGCCATGTCTATAAACTCAGGAGCGGGCAAATTTGCTGTGTCCCATGCCAGTCCCAGCTCCGGGCTGGGAAAGGTATAGCTGCATTAACCTGGTGCTCTCCCTTCTTGATGAGGCCTGGAGAAAGGCAGCGCAAATGTGTAATAACCCTCGTCCCAGAACAGGCACTGGGGCATTGGTCAGAAGTGTGTCATGCCCTCCTTCTGACCACACTTTTCACGTTAGCACTGGAAATCTTGTCTCCGGGGAGGGAGTTTAAATGGGGATATGTCTCCACGAAAGGTTCCTGTTCTGACAAAAGAGTTTCATCAGAAAATCCCCAGCCAGCTCTGTGCTGAGCTCCTATCCAGGCACTCTGTGGCCTGACGCCAACATCACTCATATGTTCCTGCTTTAGCAAGGTCTAGTGTCTCGAACCCTCTCACTTCCCCTAAAGCAACAGCTCTTCCACCCAAAAACAAACCTCGTGCAGCAAGTCTGCCTGTGATCCGCTCTCCCTCCCAAAGGATGCAGCCTGCTCTTCCCATACACCATCGGTTTTCTTTTAAGCCTTTCATCTGAAAACTCTCTGAAACACACATTTTTAAGTTTTCATTGATATTTGGCTCGTATTAAAATAAAAGAAGTCCTTAAGCATGAATAAACTCATATACTTAATCCACGTATTTTTCTTTTCACCTTCCCTGCCTCCCCAGACCTTTTCATTTACTGCTAGCCTTCTTGGCTGTTTTACATCCTTTTTGCTCATTTATGTACTTCATGAACTAAGCTGTTCTTTTATGTCAGGGCTTATGTCAGGGATTTCCTATTTCCCAGTGCCTGGTCAGGATTCATTTAAACTATATGACTCTGGGTTTAAAATATTCTGTTGGTTTCAAAATGAATTCATCATGGATTAACATGCTAATCAGTGTTGGTAAGGGTTTCACTATCTAGCTTGTAAGTATATTATTAAGCCTAACTTCGTTAAAAATATGCTTGCTAAAGAACCCATACTGAATATGATTCTTGTAGGTTTGTATTATGTAGGCAGGGCTCAATGTATGGGAGCTGTTGCTAACATAAGAGGTGGTATTTTTGACCCCTGGCATTTTCAGCATATCTTGAAATGTCTGTGCCATGCAGTACAGATGGCTGTGAAGAAAGATGCCTTAAAAATATAGAGAACAGCCTTTGTCAATGAAGAATCAAAAGGCTTCAGATGCATCTTTAGAATACCACCTTCTTTTTCAAGCAGGGGGGAGCTGATCTAGGAGTGTTTCTCCTGGGAAATATTTCATATTCAGGGCTAAATACAAGGAACCTGATTCTGATTCTGTTTATGCCTATGCAAATGAAAAGAAGTTTATAAGGCAAGTCACTGTCGGTACAGATTAGAAATTATATATCTAACCTTCCTCCCTGCCCTAATTTTTCCAAGGGAAAAAGAATAAACGTGCCAGAAAAATGTGACACTTTCTCTCTGAATTTTCCTTGCTGCCCTCCAGCTATGGGTGGGAAGTGTCCCAAACGATATGAGGCCCAGACAGGTACACAGTTATTTTGTGATCCAAAAATCAGATACTTGTAGGTTAGAAAATGAGAACGAAGTTATTCTGTTGTTGTTTTACAGACATCAGTTATGTAACTGTAACTACGTTATTCCCTATCAATATGCTTTCTTAATGCCTTATATGAAAAATCTACATAATACGGGCAGGCAGGCAATGTGGTCACCAGTTATGTTTAGAATTAGTACACGGGAAGTACATAACATCTGTCATGAAATTTTGCCCCAAAAATGCAGAGTTGATATTTATTTTGACAAGTGTATTTCTTCTATTTCAGGATAATATGACACTCAATCCCCACTTTCACTGAGGCATACCTCTATTTGGCAAAGTAAGTAAACACATACAAAAATTAAAAAACAAATATAAGTAAGCAAGCTTTAGCTTTCAACATTATTAATTCCTTAAGTCACATTTGGCACAAAACATCCGTGCTTTGAAAGTTGAATGGGAGCTTCTTTATTTTTCTATGGTTGCTGTAGACCAAGCGATGTTATCAAAATAACACCACACAGCAAGTGAGCTACAGGCTTCAAAATCCCCTGAAACTCAGAGATCCTCTGGGACTATTCTGCCAGATGTGTATAGTCTTTTCACAGACCGGAGAGGAGTTTCCATCAACCCTCATCTGCTCACTGACCTTCACAATCCCGCTGACATTAAACTTTGCTGCTCTGCAGTGCTCTGTGGACACCGGGATCTTTTCTGATTCAGATAGTTGTATTGCTTTTTCAGTTTAATCCGCTCACACACAAACCTTACATTTCTGCCCCTGAGTGCTGTTTTTTACAAAGCTTGAATATGAAAATTCTATCATTTGCAGACTATAAACATTTGCTGAAAAAATCTCATATTTTCATTCCCACTCATCTTTGTCCTGCAAATGCTATTCATTTATCCTCTCTACACATAAAAAGGCTCTTTTCTTTCCAAATGTTTTTTCTGTAGCTGAAAGGACAGGAAAAGAACTGAAGAGTATTACTGAAAACTTTATAGTAACTACCAAATAGCAGAGTTAGCGGCTTTACTGACTGGCAATGATCCAGATTTATAACTTGCACATGTGCAATTCACATTTATACTAAAAACTAATTTCCTACTGAAGCCATTGAAGAAAGATGCCGTAAAGAGCCCAGTCCTCAAAAAAGCTAAGAAGCCCATGCTGAGGGACTGTTGGCCTCCCAAGACTGTAATCAGAGCTGAGAGTGCTGAGCTGCTTTCAGAGGAATCTCAGTACCATCCAACACTAAGCTCCAAATGTTAACCACTACCGTAAAAATAGTTCCCTTTTTTTCAGCTTTCACAAGTTTCCTGGGATTACCTCCCTCTGAACAGACAAGCACATGGGGCTAGGATACTCTTGGCTACTGCATAAAGATTATTCTCTTCAGTGCTACGAGAAGCATCCAAAACCCTCTGTTACTGACTGAGAAAGAAAGAAGATGCATACTGGAAGAAACCCAGGGCTTTTGTACCTATAGAAGTTCTTAGAGACCAGCTCAGCCTTTTGGAGGCCATGGTGCGCTTCTTCACTTGCTCTCTGATACCCTTGACTCATTCTGTGTCAAACTGTACGATTCCAGAAGGGATGAGCTTCTGAAGACGAGCCTCCGATTGCCACCATCCATGAAGGTTTTCAAAGCTCTGCACACAGTTTGTCCTAGAGCTGACTCTGAAACTTTAAAAACCTCCTCTGCAGGGCCAGGGAAGACAATCTACTCTGCCTCAGAGTATCTGCCCTGGGTGGATAGCTGGCATGGCAGAGGACCCTGTTAAGCTTACAGTTAAAGAACTAATGCAACAATTCCAGCCAAAATTAAGTCATTTTATGTTATCAGAGTTGCTATGAGAAACACTTGCCCCTGAGAAAGTATTTCACCAAGCCAAACCCAAATCTTGAGCAACCATGTTTATATCCATGGCATTAGCCTGAGGAACTTACAGGAAGTGTGAACTAAAATCAATGCAAATGATGAAATTCTAGTTTTAATTTAAAGTAGAATCTATTGAACAGATAACACTTAAGACAGAGGTGGGAATGCCAAAAGGAAGAAGAGCGAAAACTTCACAGCTAAAAATGAAACAGGATCGTTTTCATGTCATGCCTCCTTTGAGCACAATCGCTGTAGTTCTTAACTGTTAAGATAATAAAAGACACTTTTCCATTAAGCTGTAGGGTCCCCATCAGCATATGGTTAGGCTTTGTGTCTTCTCTTTGCTAAACCATTTACTATCTCAAAGTGAAGAATTTCTTCCTTTGTCGTGTCCATAGATGAGACTAACAAGCACACACACTTTATACACTTCATTAATCCTTGTGATGATTCATGTGCATGGGGGTCATACTCTAATCCAAGTCAGACCTCTAAAAATACTTGACCTCCAGATGGCTGTGCTGACTGCTACAGCTAAAAGCAGAGTTTGAACACGTCTTTCTTTTCATAGCATCATAATACAGATTAAACATATTTGAACTATCCTTATAAAAGACATGCTTAACAGTGTGTTGACTATACATAATAAAGGTCATTTGGACAAGGATTTTGATTAGTCAGAGATTTAGTTCAAAGTCTGGCACCATTGCACTTTGCTCTTGAAAGAATCTTTGGATACTAAAAATAAGGCATAACCATGGTGCTGCAAACAATAAGCTTGTTGTCACAAGATGTCATACACAGTGGGAGCATCCTCCAGGGTGCACACTTGTCGTGGTTTAACCTGGAAAGCAGCTAAACACCACACAGCTGTTCACTCACTCCCCCTCCCTGTGGGATGAGGGAGAGAATCAGGAAAAAAAAAGTAAAATCAGGGAAAAAAAAGTAAAATCAGGAAAAAAAAGTAAAATTTGTGAGTTGAGATAAAGACACTTCAATAGGACAGAAAAGGAAGAGAAAATAAAATAATAATAGAGATAAAAGAATAGACAAAACAAGTGATGCACAATGCAATTGCTCACCACCCACCGATGCCCAGCCAGTTCCTGAGCAGCAGCCCCCCAACCAGCTTTCCCCCATTTTCTGTACTGAGCGTGACGTCAGATGGTATGGAATAGCCCTTTGGCCGGTTTGGATCAGCTGTCCTGGCTGTGCCCCCTGCCAGCTTCTTCTGCACCTGTCAGAGTATGAGAAGCTGATAAGTCCTTGACTAGTATAAGCGCGGCTTAGCAACAACTAAAACATCAGTGTGTTATCAACATTATTCTCATCTTAAATCCAAAACACAGCATTATACCAGCTACTAGGAAGAAAAATATCTCTACCCCAACCAAAATCAGGACAACACTGCTGGTTGCACAGGACTGCACTCCAGGGTGCCCGAGATCTCTGGAAGGGGTCCCAAGGAAATGCTTCAGCCAAATAGAAATGTTGCAGGAGAAGAATAATCATGAATCTAATCACCATTTAGCTACGCTTGGGTTCAGCTCCATACTTTTTAAGGCTTGTGGCTCTTTATGGGGAGTCAAATTTATTCCCAGATCTGAATGGCTTTCTCTCCTGTCCTTTCTCCCCATCACACTGAAATCAGACCTCTGTTTGCATCTGAGTACTGCTATTTTGTTTATTTAGTCTTACCAATGCACTACTCCAAATTTATTCTATGACGGCCACCCAGAATTCCCTGTCATGAAGATATTTATTTTCCAGATTTAATAAATAGGATTTCTTTCACTTAATTAGGGCCACTTAAAAGGTAAGTCTCTAATTTCAGGTAGTTTTCTAACCTGAAGGAGATCCATCCCAAGTATATAAAACAGGTGAGATGGCTTATTGTTGGCAAGTATTTATCTTTTTTCCAACTATAGAGAGAACTTAAAGAATTAGCTCAGATTATGTACCTATTTAGGAAACTAATATTAAAGGAAATAGATATTACCTTAAGAGCTTTCTATCTGTGTAAGAAATTAAATGTTGAGCACTGGACACAGGTACCATAAAACAAAGTCTGCTGGCTTTCCTCAGAAACAATATATATAGGTATTTTCCAGCCTGTTGTAGGACTTAGAAAATATTTACTCATCCCATGAAGTCTGTTAATCATATGCATAAAGGATCATATTCTTACCTGCTGTGAATGGGAGTAACTTCATTGATTTAAAAATTGGGCTCAATAGCAGAAAGAACATACCACAGGCCATTAACTCCTCCTGAGACTATTGAAAAGGAATTCATCAGATCAGAATAGATGTAGGAAGTTTAATATCTTCCACAATGATCTATTTGATGTATTTCCTCATAAAGCCTGTCAACGATGGCAAGAAAGAAAAAAAAAAAAAAATCACAAAGGTCAAAAGCTGGTCTTTCAAACCCCATCTGCATTGCAGTTTCAATAGATGTTGCTGCTAAATGTGGTGGATTCTACTTCACTTGAAGCATTTAAATTAAATCTGAATACCTTTCTGAAAAGATATGCTATAGATCAAAGAGATGCATTGAGCCTGGAGCGAAAAATGAATGAGTGGGTTTCTCTGGGCTGTGTTACATTAGAGTTCAGAATAGATGATCTTAATGCTCTCTCCTCACCTGAACATATGAATCCAGTCTCATTTAGCTAGACAGTACTTCACTGCCATAGGTATGCTGATTTCATGAACTATAAAAATACCTCTAATTTAAGAAACTGGCCTTTGAGCTCAGCGAGTACTCCTGAATCACATAAACCAGTCTCTTATTATTGCAGACATCATATTATATCCTTTCTTATCAATTTCCATTTTGGTAGTTTGCTTTCTTGACTTCCTCTACTCCTGTTGTTATACTGGTTAGAAAAGTTCTTCTAATTTCCATTCTGAATTTGCACATGGGCAGTTTACATTTATACAGTTTATTTCTGTCTTTTCTGACAACCTCGTCTTTTATCTTATAGCTATTTTTTTTCTGTAACACCTTTATGAACTGAAAGACTGTTTCACTAAAAAGGTGTGACATTCTTCCAGTCTCTCCTTGCAAGATGCTTGCCATTCCCCTGCTGAACCTAACCATGTCTCTCTGTGCCTGTTTCATTTGAGTTCATCTTTCCTGAACAAGGGAGCCCCATGTAGGACATGGAGTTCCAGATAAGGTCTGAAAAATAGCTATCCCTCCTTCTACAGGTAATTGCTCTCCTGACCATAGTTGTCTTTCTTGGCTGTATCACACCGGTAGTGAATACTTATCCTGGTAAACAATTATGCCCAAGTTCCCATTCTCAGTTGATTTTACCTGATTAGCTTCTGGTTTTTAATAGAAGTTTTTTTCTTATCCCTGTCCAAGCTAAATACTTGACATTATGTTTTGCAGAAATCCAACCCACTCTAATCCCCTAGTCCACAGGCCATTCAGTTTTTCTATATATCTTGATCATTCATATCTTGATCATCTCTCAAAACTTTGTGTTGCTAGCACTTCCTATCAGGGCTCCCCCGTTCTCCATGTTACAGTGAAAATGTTAAAAAGAAAAGGTTCCAACTCTGCTCCTTTGCTGCCTCTGCTCTGCTCTCTATAAACTAACTTATTTTAATGCCAGCACCTTCCCTTTCAATACTACTTGATGACATCTCTATTTTAACCATCTCCTTCTCCACCATAGAGCACTTCCATTGATCTCCATCTTCCCTGGTTTAACAGATAACACCCTATGTGGCTTCCCATCAGATGCTTTACAGAGGTGGGATAGAGAAGAGCTCCTGCTTTTCCATTGTCTGCAGAAGTGGTTGTCTTATCAAGCATATTTCACGTCTTTCAGGACAAGACCAGTGATGGTGATTTTCTGAATATTAGCTGGAATACTTTCCTGAGAAGCAGAAGACTTAGGGTCTAAGCAAGTCTCAGCCTTGAATGGGGGGAAGAATGCACACTATCAGGGGACAGTGCACTGTGGAGGGATATGACGGTAGGGTGTGCAAACATAATCTACTTCTCCTGAAGCTAGGCCCCTGTGGAGATGAGAAAGCAGAATCCAGGTGACTAGTAGGAAAATAAGGTTAGTTCTGTATCAGTTTACTCATTAGGATGATAAACTAATTATGGATCAACTGTGGGATTCAACTACCATAGGTGTTTATGCATATTGCTTTAAACTGGTCCTCGAATATGTGACAGAAACAGAAGATCCTTGAGCTTCCACCTCTAAGTATTCACCTCTGCCAGCACACTGACTTCCAATTTCTCCCAGCGAGGATCTTTCTTTTCAGAAAGGTGGGTGAATCTTCCTTCACTTCCAACAAGATTGTTTTCTCCCCACCCCAAGGCCCCCTCTCACATCCCTTTTCCAGAGAGACAGCTTTTCTGTGTACTTTTCCTCTTCCCCAGATCGTGGCTGTCAGATATCTCCATTCTTCCTCCTGTCTTTTGTGAAGCTGGCTATTCTCTCCAGATTCCTTCTTACCCACCTTTTCCCCTTTCCTGTTCTTCATTTCCCAGCACAGAAAACTCATCCCTTATTTACTCCTGTGTCTTTCAGTTGACTCAGTTCCTTTACATTTTTCTTATAGATACATTTTCCTGTGTGAACTTATAGCAAGAATAGCCTTGAGATTGCCTTATGCAGTAGGTATCTGCAAATTCTGAGCTTTCTGTGAAGCCTTTTCTCCACCTTATCTTCTATATCCATCTGTATTCCTGCACCAGTTGATTCTACAGTCTGTGGATCTTTTTTTTGAGCTCTGATAGTTCTTAATGCATATACAGCTCTAATCAGATATACATTCTAAGTTAATGCATAATATGAAGTGTCTTCCCTGACTAACTTTACTGATTCTACAGTTCTTTGGATTTCTTCTCCTAGTAGTCTCCTAGTCATCATTGTCTTCTCCAAGTAGTCCCTGCTTTGAAAGACAAAAATAAATTACGTTTTTAAAAAAAAAAAAAAATTAAAAAAACCCAGAGCTATATAAAGTTAGCCTTTCACTACTTTCTATTCCCTCTTGCAATAACTTAATTTTGATTACTGGAATGCAACATCTGGCTGAGGTCTCTCAGCATCAAACTAGACTTTCATAACCAACTATTGTGTTTCCAGGCAATGTGTCTCCCAAATTATGACAACATACCAATACAGACATAAAATGTGTTTATGAGTCTTCAACTGCTGTGGAGGATGTGAGATCATTGGGCTGAATACTTAACCGCATTAGGCTTGTTTGGGCGCCACTGCAGCTTTCATGAGAAAACTTTAAGGTAGTTAAACAGCAAACCAAGTGTCCTCTGTGCACAGAGCAATGCTCTACGTTCACCAAATTGGTGTAACTACTCTGGCACCAGCTGTGGTTATAGAAAGTCTTTTGGGGCATGGCCAAGCAATTGCAACCCTGACCGCTGGAATACCACAACACTCAAAGCAGGCTTTTGCAACCCTGACACTTCTCCAAACCGAATACTCTGCTCCAGCATCAGGAGTGGGGAAAGGAACAGGAAAACAGAAACAAGGCTGAGAATCAATGACAGAAAAACTACCAGTGAAATCAGGGGAAGGAATAATGCTGTGGGCTACTTAGGGCAAACGAAATCAAGAAAGATGGTGGGCCATACGTGGACAATGCTCCAGAGTAAACTATTAACAACAGAGATCAGAGACAAATTAAAATGCTCCTGAACTTCTTCATAGTTGAGGCAATAAAGTACAGCTTTAAATACACAGTCGCACCCCTCAGTTTGTGAGTCATGTAACCTAAGGTTAAGCAAAGAATACTCTAGTCTGAAACTGCACCCAGCCTTTATCCTCCCTTGGTCTGTTAATAAATAATTTTCGTAGATAATAATAACTGGTATGTGCAACTCATGCAATGATGGAGACTTCACTCACAGTTACATTACACATTATCTACAAACACACCTTGAGAGGTGATAAGAATGTGTGTGTGATGATGTGTAACTGTTGGTGCCTGGTACAATACTGATTAAGCTAAAATATGGTGTGTACCGTAACGTAACGCATACATTTGGTGAAGAAACAGGAAGGAAAAGGAACACTGTAGCAAACAAAATGTGCTCCTGCTAAACTCTCCCTCTTTTTCAGCGTGTGCCCAGTCATTCAGTGGCGTGCAACTGATACAGCACATTTTAGCAAGTTTTAGTAAGATAATATTGTCCCAGAAATTATAAAGTAAACATAGGTTTATCATAAAACTTCACACCTTCACCACATTTAATTCACTTCTTGGAGGCTTTTTGTCAGTTGATTATTTCTTACTCCTCAGTGTGTAAATAATATCTTCCTACTGCTGGCAGCAATCTTTACGTTATTTCAGACTTTGGCACTGAAAGTCTCCTGCACCTGTGCTATTTCAGAGCCCTGTTGAACCCCCAATGACCAGCTCTGTGCCCAGAGCTTTGCCTGGAAATGTTCATTGCCCCCTGGGCTGCTTCTGCAGTCAGGCACATTAAACCCTGCTTCTTGCTCAGGGCTGCCCAGAGACTCCCCCTAACCACACAAAAAGAGCAAATAATTATGTCGTAAATATTCGTATTCATGAGCAAGGAAACAAACTTTACAGGTTAAGAATGCCCAAAAAGATTCGGTGGAGTAAATTGTTTTCTGTTAAATAAAATGACGTTACAACCACAAAAACCCCAACATTCTCTGTATTTTGAGATCTTAGGCCAGGATTACTTAGCTTGTATTGTCTCCACTTTTATGACAAACTTATTGTGCCAATGTTAATTAGATGTGCTTAACAACACATTAAAGTAACCCCAAGCCAAACTGAAAAAAAAAAGAAAATATCAATTTTTTTACTTAACTAGACTTCTCTGGTGAGAGGAATTTTATTGAAAACCTTAGCACTGCAAAATCACACACACAAATAGGCAGTGCTCTGTAAAAGTCACAATCATTCATAAAATGTAGTACATTTGAGAGTACATGTGAGAAAGAGCTAAGAGAAAGACCTTTCTGTTTCAGAAGAAACTCACAAAGTCAGAAATGAAACAAAGATATGAAAATAAATGCAGCAGAATGCCATTGCAAATCCTGGATGCTGTGAAATAGCTGGCAGCATGGTGGATAGATACAGCTGGAAGGAAATAATGTCACATTCACGTATGCAAAATATTTTAAAATATTCATAACTGGCCGAGCAATGGCAGGGACTAATGTGTACTGAGGTGGGGGCAGGCATATCCAGAAAGCTTGGTTGACTAAGACTAAATGCATCAGCAGTAAAAGCAGAGCAGGACCACCTTCAGCAGGGACACAGATCTCTCCACACACACACAACTCTGTCCTCTTTGGGAGGTGTCCATTTAGTAGCCTTCTACCTTACCAAATGAGTCTTATCCGTCAGTCTAGAAGTTTAAAAGAAAGAGGGACAAAGGAAGGTCTCTCACAGTCTTTAGTCCATCACAACTGATCAGGGATGATAACCATTACTGTGTATAATTCTGCTACAATAACCCAAGGAGACAATCCCTATCTCAAACCCAGACATAAGGCAGTATTCAGTATCACCGTTAGCTGGTCAGAGCAAATTAAAGGGATGACTGTAGGCCAGGCCTGTCAGGCTATCAACAATCCTTGAGACATACATGAAGTTATATGGTCACTGGGCACATTTTGGTTAAGGGGAAGCAAGACACCTGAGCACCTGTGGGAGTGTGCAGCCATCTACTAGCACTGTGAAGTAGATGGTTTCTTGCTTCCTTCTTTGTCTGCCCTCTTTATTGTCTCAAAGGATGCAACCTGTAGACTTCCTTGCAGAGATGCTGGGCACCTTACCTCGTTGGGGTGGACAAAGCTCCTCCTTCAATGGGGGCGGGGGGGCAGCTAGAAGCACAAGGTCAAGGTGAAAAACTCTCAGGGAAAAAAATGGTCTTTTACCTTTGTCAGCTGTTCTCTCTTTCCATGCGTGTGCTCTGTCACCAGATGCTCAGGCAGGGATGCCTATAAGCACTTTAGAGCACAACTTCAATAAAGCATAAATACTATTGTAAATAAGTTATTTTCAATTATTTCCCGGTGTATGACTCTGATCAGATCATCTGCCCTTGGGAGAAAGCCCAGGTCCTGCTGCCGCCGACCAAAGACCTGTGCAGGAGGCTGAAGCGTTTGTTCCCTGGCTCGCAATACTGCAAAGAGGCAGAAGATGGCAGAAGGAAGCCCTGAAATGGCATGCCACCAGCCCAGGTGGGAAAGCCCTGCCCCGAGCTACTCATCACAGAGGAAGAAGTAGCCACATCTGACCTGCGTGTGAGGGTGGTTTTCATCTCGGCATTTTGGAGTCTTTTCTTTGCCTTGGTGTATTATGTTTCTTTGACACCAGAAGTACTGGACAATAGCTGAACACTGTGTGGGAACATAAAATGCTTAATGCGGTAATGGGCTGGGTGCAAATTTCTCTTTTCATCCTGTTATTTCATACTGCTTTTGTAGCCATGGCTATTGCTGAAATCAGATTCTGCTCTTTTGTGGCAGCCTTTGGAGAGTCATGTTCCAAAGGACAGCAATCCTGTGAATTCTCAAAAACAGGTGAAACACCAGATTTGGAGCTCTTGTGAAGCTTATTTGGTATGTTTTAGCCCGGTGCTTTGCTTAATAAGACCTTCCTGTACTTTCTGCTTGCAAGGGTTCATTTGCAAGCTGGTCCCACCATACCATCAGGAAGAAGAAACAACAGCACAGTGCCAGTGCCAGTCCCACTTGCTTTCATTCGGTGTTAAGCAAGCTGCCAAAGGCCATGCTCCTTCCTTTTGAGTAAAACCTCGGTGAAATCACAAAATCCTTTCATCCACATGGAGCTTTAAAAAGGGGTGGTTAGATTTTGACAAAGCCTGCAAGGCTGAAGGCAGAAACATTTTTTGATCCTTGAATATCTGTTGCTTTCCCTCTAGCCTCCTCACTTGATCAAATATCTAAAAATTAAAGTCAGCAGCTAAACTAATCTATTCTGGAACAGATTCTAAAGACAATGGCTGAGTGAGCAGTGACTGCAGCTAAATCTCCCAAGGTAGCTGGAGGTCTCACAGCAGAGCTATTGCACAGTGGCTTGACTAGGAACCTCCCCATCTGCTTCTCCACTCTTTCCTATCTCCCCACTTCAATCTACCTGGAAAGTCCAGTACTCAGAATGGCTCCCTACCATCACTGCTTTTCTGGCAAGCTCCTCTTTGCACTGTTCTTTCCCCACATACAGGGACGGCAAGGAGTGTGGGGCTTTCATTGAGTGTCTCCCATCAGGCTGCTTCTCCTGGTGTGTCTGCTGCCTGCAGCACCGTGAGGTGACAGCAAGGATGGGCAACCTCTGCCTCCAGGGCTTTTTGTGGAGCTCTATATCACGGCAAACAGACTCGTGCTCATAGCAGCATTAAGAATTGAAAATAGAGGTCCTCACACGTAGTTACAATAACACCAGGTGGTTTTGCACCATCAGAAAGGTGTTAACCTGACTGCACAGACTAGGACAAAGACCACCACGGGTTTTTAATTCATCCATTTTGTTCAAGAAGGGGCAGCAAGTGGTTAATCACATTTTTACAGGAATCGAACCTCTTTAATGTGTCTGTCCTCCCTCCCAGGCCCAGGTGACTAAAACAGGAACTGCCTTGCCTTGGTGTCCCATCAAAAGCCAGTCTAAGAACGGCACCACAAAGTGGCACTCCCACAGCGTACCCACTTGGCTCACTGTCCACTGACGCTCTCACCCTTGCTCACACTGGCCTGATAAAGTGTGGTACAAATTGAAGTTGTTTGGGCTGTTAAATACAACCAGCTGTGTTAATTTTATCTCCACTCAAAACAAAGCAAAACAAACACACACAGAAAGGGTTTGACAAGGGGAAAGAGAAGAAGGAAATCAATAGGGAAATAAATAATGTTTTTTAAGCTTCTAAGAGGGTATTAAAATAATGCAGATTAAAGAGCAAACAAAAGCTCTGAAGCAAGCTGACGGTGTCCTTTTAAGTGAACATGTGTGGGTTTACACATTCACATATGCCCTACAGGTGCACTTGCCAGCTATCCAACCAGACTGTGCAAAATATATGCATGATTTTCCCTCCTTTCCCTCCACCCCACCAGACATGTTTACTATAAAAGAAGCTGAACAAGTTTGGTTTCTTCCTAATAAAAACTATTAATAATTATTTCAAGTATACAAAGACTTGCTGCTTTTCTTTTTCTCTTAAGCCAAAACGATTGGTAAGATGTTCTGTTTATTACTCTCAGCACTTCAGACATCACCCTGGTTTTTAGACATTGGCTAGAAATTTGGTAGGACAAAGGAATCACTACCATCTCTTTAAATAGTTTCCTTGGCTTTTGGCCTCACTTTTACAGCAGAAATCTGTGAGAATGTTGCTGATACTCTTTGACAGAGTTAAAACTTGTCATGAGATGGGTCCTGGAGCAAGTTTGAAGGCCTGCTCATTCTGGTGTCTTGCAGCAGAGACCAAGACTGCCATTCTGGAATTAAAGGAGTGAATAAAAAAGTGCACAGAAGCCCTTACTGCCCCTCCTCTTGAGGCTGGCGGGGAGGGTGTCATGTCCTTCAACAAGAATGATGGCGGGCAGGGGTTGGGAAGTACAGAAAAGCTGAACCATCTGATGCTGATGGGACTTAATCCAACCTGGCTGCAAAGCTGGTAGTTCTGATAAGAACGACATGTCTATCAAGTATTTCCTGGTCTGTCAATCTGGTAACTCCTATCAGGACTCTCATTTCTCACCAGATAGAAAAGCACAGGGTTATCTCACTGTGAAAATTAAAGAAGCCACATAAAGCTGCTTTAAGAATACCCAGGGCCTTGACATATGTCCACACTATTTTATTTGGGCCCATTGTGCATCCAGTAGTTTGTCACATTTTGGGATGGGTCTTGTCACTGCACTGGAATTATTGTCCTTTTTCATAAAATTCACAAGCTCTATAGTGTCCAGTATTGCCAGTAAATCCTATCAGTATCTGGAATACCTGGAGCTGAGTCAATTGGCTGTGCAGCCAGTGCACAACCTATTGTAGAAGTGAGAAAAACATAACAAAGTTAAGGAAATTATGCTTTTCATAAGCAAAGAAAGGAAGAATTGCTGTTGGTGATGCCCATGACTTTTCCAGCTGCATGGACATCAGAAGAGACCCAGAGAGGCAGAAAGATTTCTTTAAAGATCTTCTAGCTCTATTCCATTTGTAGGTGCCCTTCCTCTAAAAAATTATCTCTGCGAATGACTCCCAAATCTCTCAGTATCTCTTTCTCTATGTAATACTCATTCTAACACTTCACTTCAACATTCAGGAATGGCTAAAACTAAATTTTCTGTCCATCTTCCCCGATTTTTCTACTGCTGTTAGCCTCACACTTCCTCCAGCCCATGATCAGGGAACATTTTCGATTCTGCTCCTTCTTTCAGTCACTGTATGATCCAAGTCTATTTGCCTTCTCCTACATAACAGCTCACAGATTCATCCTTTCTCTCAGCAGCTAGCTAAGGTCCATAGCAGGATCCTATCATTTTGCACTTCGTCTGTAATAATTTGGTCTCCAGCCATGTTCCAGCACTACTGCTCCCTTTGCTTCTATTCAAAACACTGAGATTAGAACCACGTTCCTGGCTCATTGCTTTGGCTGCATCACCACTCTCTTTGTGTCCTTACAGTGGCTTCGCATTTTTGAACACAAGCATCTTATCTTTGCTTTTAAGATCCTTCACATTTAGCCTCACCCTATCTGTCAAATATATTGGCCTATCAAACTGTCAGCTCCTGTCTGTGATCTGACAAAGGTGACAGCCTTGATCACCGCGTCTGCTTCTTCCTCAGCCACCTCTGCGTTTTCATCTGCCTGTCCCCTATGCATAAGGAAAACTACCATGAAGAATTCTTAATTTAACCTCCCCTGTGGGCTTCTCCATCTGGGGACAGAAAAATAAATTCCATAACTCCCCTCCTGCACTGGCCAAGCAAAAGCAAAGCTGTGATTTCAGCATACTTGCTAAGCCCTGTTCACCTTATACTTGTCTTATCCTTTCATCTGACCCCCACTGAGTTCATCCACCATGACTGGCATGGAGAGGAATTGTATCCTTTGCTATCTGCCTCCAACCTGCACACCACACTGGAACCCTTGCTACTTATAAAACTGGTAACAGCGATCATGAAGAATCTCTCTTTGGAACTGTTACTAAGGAATCCAAATCACCTTATTTTCGTAAGGATAGGGGGCCAGGTCCACGAAAGGTATTAGTCACCTAACTGAATGTTTAGATGCCTAACCTGCCACGGAAATCAGTTGCAAGTTAGGTACTTTATAGAAACGAGACAACTTCCTCCCCTCAGCTCTGCAGTTATGTCTTTGAGGCCTCAAAGATGGCTGCAGCAGAGGCTGTGAGTGGTTAGCACTGCCTATGCTCAACTACAGAGCAAACGTTTCCATATAACTGCATCTCTTCCCAGCAAGGGAAGCTCAGTTTCTGGGGCAGTGCTGCATTACTCTCAGATTGTCCTGCTTCTTCACCTGCTTTCTCTGCCTTACACAGAGTTATCCTCCTTCTCTTCTCATTTCTTCTGCCAGCCAGTGAATGTCACCCCTAGATAATGGGGCAGTATCCTATAGCCATAGCAGTATCCCTGCTTACACTAGTGACACGGTGGCCAGTTCCAGCTCAGCTTGTCACTCATACGGTCTTGCTCCCTTGGCCTAGTTAAGCGTTATGAAATTACTGCTTCATGCCCTCTGCATATGAGCTTTTCCATTATGGTTGCTCAGCTGCCACAATCAGGACCTGCCTTTAAGGTAATGACCTGGTCACAGACTCTAGCACTGCAATGATTAATTTTACTGAACAAAGGTGTTTATTCCCAGCTATCATTATTATTCTGCTTGCTTAGGTCTTGGGAACCTCTTTAGGCTGTTGGCTTGATGCACTCCGGGAGGGGTTATAGAGCTGGATTGCTCAGGACTTTGAGACAGCAAATGGATATTAATGACTAGACTCATTGTTAGATAATTGCAGAATATGGGGAGGCTGTTATACTCAAGTAGTTTTGGCCACCTCCCCTTCTTTCACAGCGGCCAAAATCTTGTACCTGAACTGTTTTGCCTAACAAAACCGTGGTCTTTCTGGCCATTTTTCATTTGCTGCTTCTACTACTATGAAATCTTGGCAATGAACCTTAGTGTAACAAGAGTTATGATATGGAGTTAAATGACAGAGAATGGAAGAGGTTTTAACTTTATTAACTCTTAGCCACCAAAGTGGAATGGTGTTATATTTGGATTTTTTGTTCTTTTGATGTTTCTAGAAATCCCACTGAAACACTGCTGACTAAAGTTCAGTCACTCATAAAACTTTATAGATCATTAAAGTTTCTGTTTATTCCAGCTCTGAGAGAGATGTAGGTTACACTGTTTTAGATGGTACTAACTTCTATTCCTTAAGGACCAATAAAAATCAGGCCTGAATTAAATCCCAGAGATTTAGTTTAGAGGTTAAATTTTCCAGTGGACAGCCTGGAAAATTAAATTTTGTCCCAAAGAAATCACATTAATTTATCTTTAATTTCTTCTCCCTACATGTAGAACATGGACCAAAAGTCAGATAGACAGGAATCCTTGTGGCTTTGGGAAGTTCATCCATTATAGAAGGTGATACTTTTTAGTCTAAAACACTAAGTTTAATTCACATACTTCACTTCCCATTTCACTGGGCCTTGTACCCTGACTGCTCACAGTGAGCACACACAAGCTTACTCTGGCCCCATTCTGGATGAACCAAGTCCCTGAAAATCAAAACCTTTGAAATTTCTGGATTACACATATTGTTTAAATATATGCATAAATTGTGTTGTGCTGTTATGGCAAAAAGACCTCTCATGTGCCTTGTGGGTTCTTTGGGCAACCCAACCACGATTTTTCAGCAGCATGTCCTGAGGAGGAAAATCTGCCTTAGACAAAGGGATACATCATAAGACCGTGAATTTAATCATTGTAACTTCTCTTCCACTATGTTGTGGCTATTTGCTTTTTTTGCTCCTTATTCATAATTATTTGTCTGTTTATTTACTCCTGTTTCCCAGTACTGCTCCAGTATACTGGCTTTCCATATCTACGCAGACCTGCCCGAGGGCGGCACTTAAGCGCATGTATAACCTTCAGCATGTGAACTGCCTCAGGAAACTTTAGCTTGTGCTTAACTCTAATGAGTTTTTCTGATCAGGGTGTTTAAATATTGAAATGCTGGCAAATATTCAGATAGGAGCATCAGGCTCCCTCCATCTCAGTACAAGTTTTGCAGGGTTGTTATTTTTAGGTGCTGTCTGTGTGCAAGGCTGAAAAGTCACAATGATTTTCCCATGCTAAACCATCTTCCTGGTCAGTGTGCTCCTTTGCTGTTTCAGGTTTCAGTGATGACTAAAATCATAAAGAAATCTTCAGCTACTCTGAGGTCAGAAAGATCTCCACTGCAATCTCTAACATTTAACATGCCCTGTTGATGTTGCTCTTCTCTATAGAAACTTTTTAAAAACTTTGCATAGTAAATGCATGATTCACATGCAGTCCCATAACTCACCAGTTTCAAAGGATCTGATTTTCTGTCCAAGAGCTGCATAAATACATCATGTTTTTCCTTTTTTATAGGATTACTTTAGAACAAACACATTGCGTTATGATCGGTAATTAAACCAATAAATCTCTGAAACAATTCACAACTTTCTGATTCATTTGAATGGTCAGTGCAACATCTTGCGTTCACATTATGCTTTTTGAAAATTATATATGGCTATGTTGACAAGTTAATTTTTTCCATGCCATCTCTTTCTCACTTCCTAATGAGACTGAAGACTGCATATAGCTCAACAATTTTTCATAATGTACTTTCTGGAGTACTTAGCACTTATGTTTTGTATCAACTTTTATTTCCAGTAATGAATTAGCACTTCAGCCCAGAAACCCCTCTGACAAAAGCCTAAATGTACACGTATTTTCCCAAGATTCACAAACAACACACGCAAATATGCTCACAATATACATGCCTGTTTGTCAAGGAGAGGAAGGAGGGCGTATCAAAACATTTGGATCCTCAGTTCAGACAAGCATGCAGAACTTTGGATGTTTGTTCAAAGTCTATCCAAACATATCTGAATCTTTTGCCTCTGGAAATCAATCGGAAATCTTGCAAGGTCAAACTTTCTCATGAGATTACCTCTAATACCTCTTCAGCTTCAGTCAGGCCAGTAAAAATACCACAAAATACTCTCTTGTCCACTTTTTCTCCCAGCTGAAAATGGAAAAGATGAGGAATGTGAAAATTAAACAATTAATCAAATTTTTTCCAACCCTCAGGAAAAGGCTTGGTTCAGTTCAAGTTTTTCTTCGCAAGGTTTCAGGTTTGCTCTTGTTTTATGCAAAATTGTTCACTGAGCTCAAGTCCGTATGTGAATTGCACTCATTCTCGTGGTCAGAACTACTCCTGTTAACTTTAATGGGCTTAATAACAGGTCCATAGTCTTTCAGTCTCAGAGTACAGTGTTTACTAGGGGTTTCTATCTTTACATGCAACCACATTCCCACTTTATCCCCACTTCCTGCTATTATGAGGTACTATTTTCAGCTACTCTCCTGACAAGTAAAGAAAACACTGCTCTATAAATCTATTTTAACTGTGCAGAGGCCTACTTAAGCCTATACATCACACAAATTATACTGGGCTAATGTGGGATTTAATGTGATACAGAGATATTGTGCAGGAATTTTGCATATCAATGTATCATACATGGGTTTTCCACAGTGATGGTTCCCTGAAACATTATCTTCTGCTGAGAAGGAATTCCAGAAACACTGTTGCCCTGATCCTGCAAAGTTCTTCAGAATAGGTGACCTTCTGAAGTTTTTTTCATTTCCTAAAGCCTAGGTCTCATGCAGATTAGGAACAGTTTTAGATTGTTTATCAAACAACATTTCTTAAATTCACTGTGAATTGTTACCTGAAACTTGCATGTAAACAAGCCACACTGTAATAAACAAAACAAAACAAAATAAAATAAAATATGTATTAACATGCAAATACCATTCACTTGTTGCATCTAATGAGGGTTTTGAATAGCTGCTGATTGCCACAGAAGAAGTGGTAGCACCAAATGGAAAGAGTCCAGATAGAAATTCCTCTTTCTCCTTCTCCATTCTCCTTTACACTGGTAAGTCAAATGTCAAGGAAATTATTCCAAAATTAAGTTTTTGCCAAAATGTTATGTAACCAAAATAGAATAAACACACTCTTTTTGACCACTTCACAAGAAAGGAAATTAGAGCCATGAAATTGCACAAATTAGATTATTGGATTGTTTGTTTTTCTCTGTAAAGAAGTTCATGATACAATAGATGAAAGGTCTGAAATAATTAAGGAAAAAATAATACAGTTGCAAATACAGATTTGTATTTTCTCTTTGCTTCAACAAATGTGAGAATGCCAAATTTTCATTTCTGAAGGTGTCCATGTAACAATATGCAAAACATAACTGGTTTTTCTTTTAGATTGTAAAGCCATCTCTGTTTATTTTCCCACTTGGACTGAAAAGGAATCATAAAGGGTTTTATGTTTGCCAGTCATCTTGCTTTCTTCGAACAACACTGTTAATTTTGTCTGCAGTTTGATGATTCAGTTCTTTACAGTCCTCTCTACATTTCATAGACAAACATGCACACACTGTAACATGGGAAGAAATAAAAAAGACTTATCCCAACAAGAAGCCTTCACTTTTCCAAGAGGTCAGTGAAACAGAAGGTGTTTTGGACACTCATGATGCAATTAAAATGACTCATTGTACTGAAGTCATTGGCTGGCATGAGGCAAGTAACTTTACTGGGATTAGTCCCAGTTGCACTTCATTTCAGCTCCCGAATTTCAGCTGCACTGAATTATTCCTGGTTAGACAAGGGAATAAAGTTATGGAAAAAAATGGAGGGATAATGTTATTTCAGCATTTTAGAGAGATGTCCATCATTTGTTTTCAAAGTTACAAAGATAGGTTTATTCAACATTTTCAAAGGCTTGAGTTTATTTCTTAATCGTGTGCTTGCTTGTCTTCAGCATTTTTCCTCTGTCCCCAAATTACCACTAAATGGCAATATTCAGTGAGCCTTCAATTTAAGTCAGAAAGAACTATGAGAACTCATAACACACTAAAATGTGTGCTTCCAATGGAAATCAATTCAAGATTACTCCTCAGTGTTTCAGGTTTAATGGGGTGGATTTTAGATATTTTGGACTATGGTTACACTAGTAAAAAGGTCACAGTCAGGACATCGGTGTGAACAATTTCCCAGCATCATCTGTTATATGTAATTTTAGAATATGTCCCAGTTTTGACATGAGAAAATTAATACTCTCGCAGATAACGCTAAGGTATGATACAGGGGTTAGCACAGGGCGAAGATTTTTCCCAGAAGGAGGATGGACAAGGTTGTCTGGTTCTGAGGAAGAAACACATTTAGCAATCACAAGTCACAAGTTCTGCCATGGCGCTTGTCCCTGAGATTGAGATTTGTCCTGTTTTCTCTGCTGTAGGGATCAAGTGTTCATATGCAGGGCAGGGAGTCAGACACGCCTGCTGGGGATGCAGTGGTCAATGCAGCTGAAGGTGGAACTTGATCGAGTTGCCATGAAGAGAGCCAAGTCTTGATCAACAGCATTCTTCGCCAACAAAGACCAAGACATATCCCAATTGGACGTGTTTGGAAACGTAGCAGCAGGTCCTTTACATGTCATTTGTTTGACAAATGAGCTACATATCTTTCCTCATGCACAAGAAAACAAATTCAGTCATAGCAGATGAATCTTGAACTGATGGAAACAGGATTTCTTGCATATGAAAAATAAATCTGATAGTAGTTTTGTACTTAAAACTAAACAGGATCTGCACAGATGAGAATGCAATTACATGAGACAGCAAGTAAGAAGCTGAATTCCTCATGAGATTTTTTTTTTTTATCCTGAAGACTGGCATAACCTCTCTGTTATGTTGTGTTAAGCAGTTATAAAATTCTTCTTCCAGTAGTTTGTGCATTCCTTGGCCACAACAAAATAATTCTTTTTCTCTCTTTCTTATTTTTCTTTAAGAGAATTTAATCGTTATGAGTGGTGCCAGATTTGTAGCACTGGAAAAGGAAGACCTCAGCTTTATGGAAGGTAAGCCAGTGAGTGGCAAGAATGCGAATATATTCATGATGCACTTCCGCATTTTAGCTTTACAAGGAAAAATGGTCTCTGCGACATTCTGTTTTTCACACTTTCTTTGCTAAGAGATCCTACTATGCTCTAAATGCATCCTTCCGTGTGTATGAGTGTGTGACAGCATAGATAATGGAAACATTTATGTACCCTTTTCATAGGGTTTCCTTTTCGTTCTTCAGTCAGAATGAGTGGCTGCTGTCCCCGTGAAGGAACAGCAGAGGAGCTGTCTCCAAAAACCAATGGCACTCTCAGTATTGGGTGTTCAGGAGGTTGCACCCGAATCAAAAGATCACAGGTACAGAAACCATGGGAACCCAACATCAGTTCCCAGGTCAGATTGCAGGCAGGCTTCCTGCCACCAGAAGACATCCTGCCTTTTCTTCCCTGGAACTTCCCTTCCTTACTCCTTCTAGGAACTTGCACCACAAAGGTGGGAGGTAGCTCTATAACCTGTGACAATCTCAGCATCCATCAGCTACTAAGGGTTTAAACAATGGCCAAGATGGGTCAACTACCAGTCCTTATTTCATGCTCATCTATCCTTAAACCAGGTGCACAGAAGGACAGGTGTCCTGGGGTCATAGGAGAGAGGGCTGGAGCTGGAGAGAAAGGACAAGACAGCAGAGTCGACACTTTTGTCTCTGCACCTGCAGTACAGCACACATGGCAACCCGGATCTTACACTGAGAACCGTACCCAGTTGCATCAGGAATGCTGCAATTTCTGTGATGGGAACAAAATGCACAAATTTAGGAACTGCACTAAAACCAGTTACATATTTCACTGGGTAATGTCAATGATAAATTACCAAATTTGGTAACTAGATTTTACAGAAGTATGAATCGTGTATGTGTCCAGAAGAGAAGATTTAAAGTGAAATGGGATACAGTGTGGTAGGAAAGAATTCCAAATAGCTGCCACTAGTAAAAACACAGTTTGAATCTGTTGTCTAGGCAGAAACATGCAGTTTTCCATGGTATAAATAGAGTTGGTGAAGTTCTATGTCAACAAAAGGGCAAAAATGGTTTAAGGTAAGTTAATAGAAAGGCCATAGTTCAGTGCCAATCATTTCAAATCAGCCTCTTCTGACTGCATATCAAACGTATGCAGACTGCTCTGGTTTCAAGCTTACTGGTTTGGGATTTTCCAGTGCTCTGCGTTGCTTGATCAGGAACACATGAGACCATAGAAGTGTCAAAGGATATCATTGGCAATATCCCAGTAGCAAATCTTTCCTCTTTTCTTGCACGGTCCATTTAATTGAACACTCATATCAGTGGCAGATTCATTGCAAAACACATTTTTCATTTTTATGCCTTTTTTATGAAAGCTGTAAAGTTATATGTTTAAAAGACTTTGGCTAAAAAAATTATGTGAAAGAGGATAACATTTACTTTTCTTAAGCTTGGGGTGGAGTAAGCAGTTCACATTGTGAATATCCCTGAACACGACACATTTTTATTAACATTTCTATTTACAAGCTATTACCAGATGTCTGTTTTAAAATGTGTTTTTGAAAGACTAAATTAAAAATACCTGCTATCCTTATGCATCTGAGGGGGTCCAACTATTCATACAAGATACTCTTGGGAATACTGAAAAAAAGCTGGCCGATGGGTTGGTTTTCCTTATTTTTACCTTTTTATGCCAACCTGAGGATATCTTAAGTACATTACAGAAGCTTTCTGCCCACCAATGGGTGTTTAGAATTCTGGCACTACCTGAAGTGGCCCAAGCTGACAAAGAAATTAGGGCCAAACCTGAGTCCCCATTTTTTATGGAAGGAAAATTCCCATTGACGTCAATGGGAGTTTTGCCTGACTACAAAATAAAGAAATTGGCCCCAAATAATATGTCCAAAGGGGGCTTTACTCACGGCACACAGCTGTATCTCATGAGCCAGATCTCCAGGATTCCATTATTCTTCTACTGCCCCTTAGTGAACTTACTAAGTGAGCCAAAGTAAGAATAATACCTCTGCTCTGTGAAGTGAGGTTAAACTGTGTGCCACACATTCTGCATGTACATGCGCAGCTTACAGTCATGTCATTGTTCTTGGAAGGAAAGCTATAGCAACAGGCCACCATGCTTGCTACAGTAAAAAGAAGGGAATTCACAACAGGGTCATCAAAGCGATATAGCACCATAAAAGTTAGCAATGAAAGGACCTACGGTTAGATACAAAAAGACTTGGGCCTCTAAAAAGGGTTTGTTTTGGGTTTTTTTCAATTCAGTTCATTTTATCCAGTGACTTCTTAATATAATATACAGGAACAGCTCTCTGAAAGTAAAGTTCAAGAGGCCAGGACGCCCTTCCTTCAGGAAATTGCCCAGATCTCCCTCTTTTTCTCTGGCCCAATGAATCTTGGCTCTTTTTTTTTTTTTTTTTTTGCATTTACTTTGACAAAATGGACTAAGATCACTTCCTTATGCTCCCACACAGCCAAGGATTAAGGCACTCCAGTGGGAGATCTGAATCTGCATGTCCTTAAGACGAAGAGGGCCTGAATCCAGATTTCCTACACCTCCAGGTTGAAGGCTGACACCATTAGATTACTATATAGAGAGGATGGGGAGGATGTCTTTATGCTCTAGCTTTATAATGAAGGTGGCACCCACAGACAAATTTTGTGAGGAATGCCTTTGTCAGTACATTTTGAGTAGGTCCTGCTCTCCAGGTTGCCCTGATTTCAGCTGGGATAGAGTTAATTTTCTTTGTAGTAGCTGGTACAATGCTGTGTTTGGGATTTAGGATGAGAATAATGTTGATAACACACTGATGTTTTAGTTGTTGCTAAGTAGTGTTTACACTAGTCAAGGACTTTTCAGCTTCCCATGCTCTGCCAGGTGCACAAGAAGCTGGGAGGGAGCACAGCCAGGACAGCTGACCCAAACTGGCCAAAGGGCTATTCCATACCATGTGGCATCATGCTCAGTACAGAAACTGGGGGGAGTTGGCCAGAGGGCAGCAGTCGCTGCTTGGGGACGGGCTGGGCATCGGTCAGTGGGTGGTGAACAATTGCATTGTACATCACTTGTTTTGTATGTTGTTGTTGTTGTTGTTGTTGTTGTTGTTGCTATTATTATTATTATTATTGTTGTTGTTGTTGTTGTTTTCCCTTCCTTTTCTGTCCTATTAAACTGTCTTTATCTCAACCCACAAATTTTATTTTTTTTCCTGATTCTTTCCCCCATTTCCCTGGGGAGGGGGAGAGTGAGCAAACAGCTGTGTGGTGTTCAGCTGCCTGCTGGGTTAAACCACAACACAGATGAAGTCTCTCAGTGTGCTTTGGTGAGGAAGTGTCTAAATTCTGTACCCCAGGTGAGCTTTTGCACAACATCTGTCCAAGGCTACTTATTTTACTGGGACAGTCTTCTGTCATATGCTCCATTTTTGTCCCTCACCATTCCTAACCCATGAACAGTTGTGGAGTGCTAAGTGGCTCTCATTAGCAGGCCAACAACAAAATTTACAGAGAGGTCCTTTGGCACAAGTAAAGCCATGAAACCTTGGTCTTTCTGTTGCCTCTAGACACTGGCAGATAGGATGGGAAGAAAACCAGGTCAATGAGCCCATGCATATGTATACTCTCTTTTTAATAAATTTTGCTCCACAAATGGGAAGTGCTAAGCCACCATGCCCTGCACAGTGACTGTCACATGAGGTCTTCTTTTCCAATACCCCCCTGACACAGAGCCTATAATGCAACATGGGTTCTGGGCTATGCAATCTGCACACTGGTGTCTCAGTGAGCAAAGCAGTGAATGCAGGTTATGGAGAATGCAGCCTGGTTGAGCAATGAGACTGCTGAGTAATGATATATGTACTTCCTTCCAATCTTCACTTCTGGCATCACCAGCTAGAATAATATCAGAATGAAATTATGGGTCAAAAGCATGAAAGGAATGGAAAAGCAAGAATTCTTTTCAAAGCTCATTGAAAATTCACCTTGAAAATGTGGGGGCTTAAATACTAGGATGTGCATCAGAAATAGATTATCACCATGAGTCAGAAATCCTGTAAGGAACAGAACCTTAGCTATCCTTATTTATGTTCCTTTACTATCTGAAGTGGCCAGTGTTGATATTTGCTGGACTGTTCTCAAGTTGTGTGTGATAAAGGTCTGACAGTCCAGTGACATGCTTCCTACATGGTCCATCCACATACCAGTCAGCTACCTGGGAGCTACCACTTTGGAGGCCTCTGACCCTCCTTTTTAGTGATCAAGATATGACATTATAGATTAAAGCATGGCACTCATTCATGTCAGCAGCTGAATGGGCTGCTGCCACAGTCATGTAAGCACCTTCCAGGTCAGGAAGTGGGCCATATTGGCACAGTCCAAAGAGGAAACACACATCTCTCACATACACGTGCTCAGCGCCACTGTCAGGCCATCCTTGTAGAGAAGTCTACAAGTCTACAAGAAGTCTTCTACAAGAAGACTCTCTGGTGTATCAGCCATTCCTCCCAGTTTTATGTCATCAGCAAACTTAGTGAAGGTACACTCTGGCCCATCAAACAGATCTTTAATGAAGATGTTAAACTCTTCTCTTCGTAGAGTGGAAAAACCTTGCAGTTTTTCAAACCGTGACCTGATTTTCTTGATCTATTGATGAGTTCTCAACAAGGGCACAGGTTTCAAATTAGTTCCTAGTTAAAGTTAGGTATCTGCCAAAGAGAAAAAGCAATTAGTATATAGAGTTGTATTTTGAAAATTGATGCAGAAATTGCCCTGACATTGAAATGAACATCAGAAGTGCTGCCAGCTAATGTGATCAAATTGGTCTCCTAAAGCTAAAGTAACAACACGTGTTTCACCTTCACCAGGCTTCGTTCACAACATACTTCTTGCAAGAAAAAAACTCTTGTCAGCCTTCTGGAGTCAGTGAGACTATACTGCAGCAGGCCTGGATGACAGCCAGAAAACAATTGTCTTCAGAGGATTATGGGTAATGCCTTGCTAATTAACTATAATGGTAACCTAGTAATGGTTGATAGTGGGTTAGGCATTGCTTTCCCATCTGTCAGACGTTATCCATTCACAGAGAAAAATATTTGTAAGGTGATTTCACTTATGGTTTCAACATATTCTAAATGAACAATCTTTGCGCTCCCACAAATGGTATTGTGTTGGATAACACAGTTGACAAGGTTTCATAAATCCTTTTCCAAGTTCAGTTTAATATATTCTTTTGTTTCTATTAACCCAGGTAAATAAATAGAATGAACTGGCAATTTTGAACTGTGATCTATGGCATGGTCCCCAATGTATTGGCACACATGGAATTCTTGCAGATCACAAATCTGCAAGAAACATGTTTGTGTCTTCCAACAAATTGTCATCAAACCTCTGAAGGAATCCATATTTATACTTTGCATGGTGCACTACAGCTTCACATTAGAAGCAGGCAGGCTCTAAAGCAGCAGGCTTGAAACAGAGGGAGGGAAGATTCCTCCTTTGAATCTTGCTCTTTCCAAGTACTAGAAACACAACCTATTTAAACTAATTTATTGTACGATGAAAGCAACTATCTTTTTTTTTCCATTCTTTCCCTTTTCCACAGAATCCCTTTGTTATTTATTATGAAATGATCTGTGCTTTTCCTCCACTACCTAATACTCATACTCCAGTTCTCTGCTAATACAATGTATGTTTCACAATTCACTTTCTTGCTCTGTGGTGAAAACACCTTTTAATCTCTAACTGGCAAAGGCTTACCATAAAATTTAACAGATTTTGGTGAGATCCTCTATCAAAGAAACTTTTTGAAAAAATAAGCTGTTATAGGATAAACAACTGCTTAAAATATACAAAGCAAAGATTGAGGCCAAGAGCTCACCTTTAACAGGAGTGTATCTCTGTTGTCCTATGTCAATCTATTCTGGAATCTGCTCTGTTTAACACATTTACACAGGAACTGGATGAACAAGAAAGGAGAAATACCTGCAGATCGTATAAAATAAAAGACAGTAGCCATAATCAAGATAAATGCAAAGAATTGCAGAAGAATTTCAGAATATTCTAGCACTGATAAAGAAAATGGAATTTGAAGTTTAGTCTTGACAAGTTTAAAGCAATGCACACAGGAAAAAGTGCCTTATGGTTCATTAATTTATTAATTCTCACTGTTAAGGAAACCAGTTCTGGAGTGATGGTGAATAATTACCTACAAAAACAGCATAATGCTCGGTAGTGAGCAAAAAGACAGATAGACTGTTAGGAAGTATTAGGAAGGTAATTGAGAACAAAATACATCAGTATCATCCATGCAGTATGTATGTGTTGAATACAACATGCAGTTCTGGTTCCCAGAAGATGCACTAGAAATAGAGAGAGTATAGAGAAAAGTATCAGCATGATTAGACTGAAACAGTTTCCATACATGGACAGATTAGGAATAGTAGGACACTCTTAATCCAGGACAAGAATCGTGAAGCCTCAGAGGAGAGTATGATGAGGAGCGTTAGTGGGGTACATTAATTCACTGGCCTAGATAAATGCATAGAAGACATCACTAACAGCTAAAATAAGCAATGATCAGAGGAAACCTCTGGTGCATGAAGACTGTAATCTGCTGACTACCAGAAGATGGGAGAGTATAATGAGGGAAGATAATTCTTGCTTTGGTCTTGCATTATTCTTTAATTATTTAATTTAATTATTCCCCCAAGAGCTGGAAGACGGGG
>VZTL01026033.1:1229-11690 GCA_013400535.1 Scopus umbretta
TTCCCGGTGCGGAGTTTCTAATCCAGGGCGATTGCCGCCTCGCTGGTGCGGCGCTGGAAAATGGCACTCGGCTGTAGTGCCCGCACCGCCTCTTCTGTGATTATTTTTTAATTTTTATTTATTTATTTATTTATTTATTTTAAGCACGCAGTAGGCATTTCTGCTGCTGCTGTATTATAGGGGGTCTTCCTAGCTAGGACGGGCTGCCTGTGGAGGGCTGTCAAAGCCGAACGGAAAAGTTTGAAAGCCCAGCTTCTGCTGGCCGCGTCGCGGGCGCCTGGAGGCGGAGGAGGTGCTGCTTTTTCTCGGCGCTTTTGGTTGCGCAGGCGGCGTGCTGTGCCTCACCCTGAGGCACGGCTGGGAGCGCCTGCTCTTCTACCGTCGCCGGCTGGCCGTGGCAACAAAAACTCCAAAAAACCGCAAAAATCCCCAAAAAACCCCCCAGGCGGTAACCATGCAAACACAGGTTTGCTGCCGGTAACTTTTCGTGCCCTGGCCCTGGGTGGGACTTGCAAAGTGTCACGAATAGTATTAATATAGGCTGCTTTCAGAGGGGGTAGATGGTGTTTTAAAGGCGATTTCGCGGTAAGCAGTGGCACTGAAAAGTTGTCGCTGTGACAAGGAATATTATCGGACTGGTCGTTCTGTTGCGTTTGACCTTAAAAAACAAGAATATTCAACTTTTCATTACCGCAGTTATTTCCTTTTTTTTTTTAACGTATAGGCACTTTCTGCTTTGATGGTAACTTCGATAACGAAGCGCTATTGACTTATTTTATGTGAACATAAAATGGGGAGTATTATTTCTGAACTGTAGTAGAGATGAGCTATGTGTTATTTGGCCATTATAATGCAGCGTACCGCTGTGCAATTTCATTCAAATAAGTAAATATGAGTGCCTGTAAGCATTGGCAGAATAGGGCTTTGTAGGCAAGGGATCATCGTAACTTCAGTGCTGCATTTCAACTTTCTGTTTTAAAATACTCAAAATCTTTGCCAAAGAGTAATATTTTAAAAGAAATACCGATTTTTTTTTTTAATGGTTTTAAGGTGCTGAGCATATTTGATGTGATTTGTGCTTCAGAAGTCCTTTTTTCGTTTGTTTTGCTCACAGAGGAAGCGAGTACTAAGTGGATGAATTCTTTACCGTATCACCTTGTGCCTTACATGCTGTAAGGTGCTATACCACCACTGTCAAGCTCGCAGAACAGAGTTGAAAATATAGCGCTCTGGTTTTACTGACATCCAGAGTCTCTGTGCTATGTACTGTGACGTATCAGCTTTTGAAATGGTATTTCAATCAAAGCATTTTTATTCTGTCAAAAGAGAATGTAGCTGCCCGTTCTAGGAAAGCATTAACCAAGACGTCACTCTAAGACGTCATCCTGCCTGCAGTGTTTTGTAATCTACAGATTTCTGATTGCAGTTTAACTGAGAAAACGAAAGAGGAAAAAGCAGCCTGTAACTATCCAGAGGCAGATCCTCAGTTCTCTAAACTGCCCTGGCTCAAGAATTTAACTGACGCTTATATTTTATATTACCATCAGGTTCTGCCACACAGTGTGGAGATTTCAAGGAAACCGAGTGCTGAAATAATGTGCAAGATCTGTTAAATAATTTAATCTGAAATATTATACAGAAGGGGAAAAGCGTTTTTCTTTCCACCCTTTGTCCCTTTTTTAAAGAAGTGTCTATCAGCGGTAGACTCCTCAAAAGATGAAATGATTTTCTCACGCAAGTAATGAATATACTTTGAGTAGAGTTAAGGTTGTAAAACTGAGAATGGCTTTGTATCGCTTTGTGTCATATTGTGTGTTTTTAAAAAAATAATGGTGGGGCAGATAATCTTCATACCTGTAGAGGCTTAGTTCAGTCAGCACCTTGGTAATGTTTTTGTAGTATGTATTTCAGAATCAGAAAAGTTTACTGGGGAAAAAAAAACAGTGTCCTGGGAGAGGGTGAGAGGGTAGAAAGCAGGCGGTGATACTTCATTTATACACACATTCTAAAATTTCCCACTTCATTTATTGAAAACAGCAATTTAATTGTTACTTATGAACTTGATTTTTAAAATCAATTTTAATAATAAATTTACTTTTTTCATTGAGCTGGCATTATGTGACTTCAGTAATGGATACCTACACATAGATACCACTGGTGCAAATTTGCTAATTAACAGATTTTTGAGTTTTCCCTGTAAACAATACTCCTCCTTTTTGTCATTGCCTTTTCCCAAAATCTTCCCATGCCACTGCCTCACGAATACACGCAAACTCCAGAAATATTGCAGTTAGGAAGTTGTGTTACCATGCTTATCATTGCTGAGTCTGGAAGGAAAGGAACCAAGTTTGAAGGCCTATGAATCTTTACTATCAAGTCTTTATTATCTATGCTGAGTAGAAAGTTCAAGTCTCCCTCAATAGTTATAGGCATACAAAGTAAATGGTGTTTTGAATTTGGAAAAAATACAATGAAAGACAGTACATTTTTTACTAACTTACAGTTGGCTTTCTGATGTAGCTAGTGATGAGAAAATCCCATGATCTTCAGAGATTCTGGTTAATTACTCTGTGTTTTCATAGATTGCTTCAAAATGTATTTGCTAAAATCTTCTCACCTTTTGGTGCTGTAAATGTTTGCCAACTCTACATTCAGAAGTATTAGTCTTAAAGAAAATTGTTACTCATTTCCCTAAGCAACTAATGAAAACTCTAAAGTTAGTTTCAGATTTTTTCTCCAACATGTTGATAGCTTTTCTTTGGTTCTCAGACACAAAATAACACAGCTATTATAGAACAAAGAGGAGAGAATGTTTCCGGCAAATAATGAAAAAGAAATTCCTGATCTTGGTCACTTTTAGCTCTGACATAAATATTTTAGAAGTGGAAGTTGTAATTTGATGTCCTTTAAATACGCTGTGAACCTTTTATGAAGTTCTGCATTGATAAGATCATAATTACCGTTGTCATTAAGTGTGCCCTTAGGTCAGTCAGGTTTGCATCTAATTCTGAGCATAGAAATAATTTGGTGAGTCGTCTTCAGTGCTTTCATTTAAACGTATATATTTTGCTGAAGCACCGTTGACAGTTTCAGAAGTAAGGCCTTAAAAGATGTTTCAAATTATTCTACTCTCAAGATAAAATCCTTTGTTTAGGATTTAGGTGGAGCTGACAGACCATGTGTGAGGAGGAAGCTACTGTTGCTACTACTGGCATTTTTGCCCCCTTTCAACTTTTACATTCTTTTGAAAAGCAGTGTCAGATGCTTTTTTATTTTTATTTTTTTTCCTTCTTCATTTAAATTGCAGAATTGGCTAAACTGAAACACCCCTATACTTCATTGCATCCTCCTAGCAAACTGTATTGGTATCAACAGATCAAGAGCAAAGTAGGTCCAAGTTGTGTGGTATTGCTTTTTTTTGTTCATTTTTGTTTGTTTCTTTTAAAAATCATATTTCTATCTGTTTAAACATGGACAGATTTTACCACACAAATGAAGTAAAACCAAAGTGAACAGATGTTTTTTGGGGTCTCAGTTTAGTCTAAGTGGTTTTTGTTATGTCATAGGTTAGCACAGAAAATTGAGGCTACAGGAGTTTTACTATTTATTTGTTTAAAAAAAAAAAAGCCTTAGTAGCCACTTTGCACCTGTAGATTTGAAACCTAGGGTATAACTGTAATGGTGCTGGACTCGGTTCTACCTGTTTGGTTCCACTTACTGGTATTATTTAACTGACTGTTTCTGTCGTGTTATGTTTTCAGTGGCTGTTCAAAGCCGAAAGGACACTGAAAATCCCTTAGCTCACTTCTGTGATTGCAGTAGTAACAGTCCTTGCTATTTTCTGAGCCCACTTCTGCCATCGTTATTCATGAAATGGGAGACTGTGTCTTCAGTAAGACCCCAGAACCTGTGTGAAAGTACATGGTGATACAGCAAACCTTACGTGAACTGCACTTCTGAAATCTTACATTTGCTTGTTACTTGGCTTCCTTCTCCCCCAAAAAGGAAAAGGTTTGCTCTTTAATACTGATGATTCATTACACTTAAGGCTTATGAAATGGGTATGTGTCGCTTTTTAACTTAAAATTTGACTTTGATGAACAACTTCGTATGAACTAGATCCATTTCTAAAGAACAATCAGTGATTCTTTTTAATCTGTAGGAAAAAGTAACGGCATTTTAACATGATACTTGGGTTAGTTCAAGTAGCATTACCCCACGTGGCTGACCTACAGTGTAGTTACTAGGCTTGTTTTGCTGTGATGAACCTCAGTATTTTTACATATACTTAGCATTATACATCTACCAGAGTATGTTTGCCATATATTTGAATACTGTTTATTCCTTTGGTTTAAGTTGCTTTGAATGTGTTTTAACAAAAACATTCTATTTTTATTCTAACAATATCCTGGAAGAACAGTTTATATGTTTATGGCATCTCAGTGTTTCCTCTTGTCATATTAGTTCACTACTTTGACATTTGGGAAAGGAATAAAACACTTACACAAAAATTCTGTTTGTAAAGTTACTTAAAGCAATTATTCAGGTTGTCCAGTTACTCACTGCCAAGTGAATCTCCTCATGCTATGAATTTTTCTTCAAATTTCGTAGTTACCTGGTATAATAAATTTGAGTCTACACCTACAATAATTCTGCACCCAACAATTCTGATTCAGAGCATCACACTTCTGAAATTTCTTTAATACTTGTCATTCATTTCCTAAAAGTTTTGTACTTTTTACACCGTTGTCCAATAATGCATCTGCTCGTGACTGGAAGATATTTTAAAGTTTTAACTTAAACAGTTTTTTAATTTTAAAAATACACAGACAGAACTCCCAGGTTCCACCCAACAGGAAATAATAAGCAGGCTTAATTAATAACAAGAGGAGGCAATTCGTGTCGTTGTATTAGAAAAACAAACTAGCGTCATGTAGTGTTATTGCAGCTGCAACAGTCTACGGATGAGAAAAATTCTGCAGAGGAAAGTAGTGTCTTTGATAAAAACGCCTCTCTGCACAAACCTTTTCTCACTGGAAGACTGTGAATGTATACTCAAATCTTTATTCAGAGATTGCGCGTCTTTGTAGCAGCTGAAGGAAGGTACAAAACACAACTTCCGTATGCCACTTTTGCAGAAATTGAGCTTTGTTGACTTTTATACTGAGAACACAGTTTCCTTAAAACACCCCTTATACCCCCCAAATATTGAAGTCATAGATGGGAGAAGAAATATTAGTAAACTTTTAACATTTAAAAGCAAACTTCAAATTTCAAGTCTGTTTCATTACTGGGGTAAAATCCCTTCCAAAAAAAACATAATTGGTGGGACTCCTTGTCAACTTGAGCAAGTTAGCAGTCGCTTCTCCTGGTTTTTAAAATGCTTTTTTCTTCCCTGTTTGTGCTTAAGAGATCTGTTCCAATAATGTGAGTGAAAGTATGTATGGTGTTCCCTTATTATTTTGGTTCTGTTTACTTTCTGTATTTCAGAATACTATAGCTGTTTATCATCTCTTATTTTGAGTAATCCAGGGATTTGGATTTTTTTTCTTTTCCTTTTATTTTAAAAAGAAAAATGTACACACGCACATGTGTGTGTATAGCTGGCATTTTCCCAGTTTTTCCAGACTCTGCATCAGGACAGTGTTCATTTATCTAAATGATAAATATTTGGTCCAGTAATAACCTTTGCCTGGGGATTTCAGAAACACTATAATTTATTAAAGTGGATGCAATCAAAATGAGCAGTTGAGAACAACATTCATAAAATAGCTATTGGTAAAACCTTTTCTGTGTTAAGATTTTGCTTGATTAGTGTTTGGGAAGGGGATGCCTCTCTTCCCCCTCTCCCTACTTTCTCTCTCCAGAAAATCTTCTTCTGCAGCATCTTTGTTCGTGGCAACAGTAATGAAGTACAAGGTGCTGGTAGCTAACAGCTGTTGGAGTTTAGTTGTGTAGGCCTGCTTTAAGCAGGTTTGGACAGTATGTGTTCAAAATGCCAGCAACTGCTTGGAATTCTGCCTGTACAATAGTCTCACTGTTGTTACATTGCTTTTAACAAAAATGGGATTTAGTTTTCTTAAGAAAAGCATCTTTTATTCAGCCTTAAAAAAATTACAGTGGTTAGAAGTACATGCACAGCTTAAACTAGGGGTTGCTCATGTAACTGCTGTAGGTTCGTGACCCAACTTGTGTGTCCTCTGAAGTGTCGGAAGACCTAAGCCTGCGTATATGTATGGCCTGCTATTTCGTGCAGAGGTAGAAAATAGCAGTTTTCAAACTTCCTTTTTTTACCTCCCTGTGCTTCTTTACAAATGTGTTCTGCACTAAAGGTTTTTGCTCTGGAGCTGCACTCCCAGTGTTTTGGGAAAAATAACTAGGTTACAAGGGAAATTAAGTGCTAGATGAAGTTGAGAGGAGGTGGCCAGAGATAAGGTGGAAAGACCAGGCATTGAAAGGGGTGGGCAGCATTCTGGCTTTGAAGGCACTGCGGTGATGAAGGCTTGAGACTAAATGTCTTGGATCAGTATCTCTGTTCTGTCAGAGCAGCCTGCTCTGTCCTGTGGCCAAAATCATCTCAGCAGCTCTCATCCTGCTTCCAGCCCTGACCCAGCAACTCGCAGTGTCTATTGCGCAATACGTTTCCCAGCATCTCCATTTGGGAAATGCTGATCTCTAAAACAACTGTCTCTATGCAGATTGTTTTGCAAAGGATAGAAAAGTGAGGCTCAAGGGTGGATAGTTGCCTCTAAAAGAAGTAAACAGTACCAGGTAAATCAAGTTGTAGAAAGAGTACAGCACAACAGTTACTGTTTCTACCTCAGTATTTCATAGCTGCTACAGGACTTCAGAGATATTGTTTCTAAAAACCTAGTTCTCCACAATCAGATAGTCCGCCATGTTTTATAGCCCTGAGGTAGCAAAAATAAACTTACAATATAATATATAAAACACAAATGTCTTTGCCTTTCTTTCATCTTTATTCTTCTCTATTTTTAATAAGCAAAATAAATGGGCTAAAAGCATGATCACAGTGAATTTCATGACTTTCATTCAGTGTCCAGTTAAAAAGTTTATTTTTAACAGGTGAATTCTAATGAAAGACAAGTTAAAGAGAAAAAACACCCTCCTAGAAAACTTGCAGAAAGAACTGTGCTTTCAATCTATCAAGTCAGCTAGAGCATAGTAATCGAGTTTCTCATCTTGAGGCTTGCTTTCTGAAGCCCAGCCTTGACAGGTGAGAAGAGGTTGATGTAAAATGTCTCATAAAGTAAGAGATGGATGTTCTTCAACGTAGAAATTTATTTAAACCATCACACTAATTGCAGTTCACAAGTATAGTGAACTCTGGGTAATAAAGGTCATAATTCACTAACATACATATCTTCAGTGTACTTTTTACAGAATATGCCTTAATTTCCATCCTGTTAAATTAATCTGTGCTGTAACCAAACCTTCTTCCATAATACTAATCTGTCCTGAAGTCAGCCTTAATATTGAACTAATTAAAAAATAATGGGCAAGTTTTAGAAGGGATGAGTTGATTCTTTGTATTTTAAAACACAACAGCAGGCAGATACCCTGATGCTAGTCTTTTGCATTCATTTTCTGAGGATATAATGGGCATTCTGTCACATCAGTTTTTATGCTTTTATTTTGTTTGATTGGCTCAAAGTACAGTAAGCTTAAAGGAAATGAGTGGCTGATAAGAGTTTCCACAAGGCATCACCCTCTTTTATGATGAGGCAGGTCTTTGTGTAGTAGAGAAGTTGGTGATACTGTTCATTCTTCATCTCTCCAAATTGATTAAAAATATACATTTCTATTCAAAGAACATAGGTTAAAAGTAGAGACCTGCTTACCATGTCTCTCTTTGAAGGTCTGGGAAAGGAAGTGTATGTCATGTTTTGTTTTGTCTGCTGGTCCTGTGTGAAATGTTAGCTTCATCAATAAGTGCACTGGTGTACTATGAAACATGAATAGATAGATTTGGGGTACTAAAGCTCAATTTTTTTTATTATTTTTTTGGGGGGGAGGGAGGGGAAGGGAAGGTGATTCAACTATTTATTTATTCAAATTATTTTCTTTCCTGCTTGGAGGAATAAGAACTCTTCCTAATTTGTTAGTATATATATACTGTTAGGGTTTTTAGCCAGGCCAGTAAGAGAACAAAGCTAGAAAGAAAAAGAATGACATTTAAAGTCTTAGTTTTTGCAGCTGCTGGGTGAGATGTCTGTAAATGTCTTCAGAAATAACTGGATTGCTAGCATCTGAATCAAACATTAAAGCTTGACTCCTCATAGATGATGAAATTTGCATTGGGTTATGCTTGTCTGTAGAAAGGTAATAGGAAGAAGTCCTATTCTCTGTTTGTAGGTATTGGATTGGTTACAGGTATCAGAGAGGAAAATGGTTTGCCTCGTTTTTTAAATTCTGGCTGGAAAGTTGAAGAGGGAATGATCTGGACTCCAAAAAATCAGGGGGGTTAACAAAAGTTGGTTAGAGAAACCTATCTTTGTTTTTAAAAGATAGTTAGATACAGTGGATGTTAGAGAACAGCAGGGGAGAGATCTGAAATCAAATGATCAAGATAAACAGAAATGAGAATTCTTGTTCCTGGATGAGAGCATTCCTACATTAATTATGTTGTTTTCATTTTAAATGCCTGATCTTTTTGAAGCTTTAAAAAAAATATTCAGAATACAATAAATGAACTTGTGTTCTTCCAGCTGTGCCTACTTGTACCTGGTATTATTTGCTTATTAAGCAGTAATGTGATGCAAAGTAACTGCCATTATGTTTCCTTGGTTGGTTGGTGCAACCCCATCATCTGCCACCTATGTGTGCGCATATATATCTTCCTAGGTTTTTTCTTTTTCTAGGTTTTAATCTTTTTCACAAGGGCAACTGACCCGCTTTGGGGAGAAAGGGATACTGCACACATATGCGTATTACAGTCCCTCAGTCAGTACAGCTGTGTGGTTTTGGACAAGTTTAGCTGGATTTTATGTGTTCCCATTGTGCTAAGAGCTAAATGACGTTCTTTCACCTACCTTTGAATCTTCACACTAAAAAAATACTGCAAGTTCAAATGTTTAGTTTCCTGTGCCCCATTATCTGAAAGACTTCAGATGATCTCCAGGGTGGAGACTGTCGTGGTTGATTGTGGTCTGCAGGTGTAGGGGGTATTTTTTTATTGTAGATGCAAGTTTGCAGTAGTTTGTTGGAATTGGAGATTATGTGGGAAACAGGCATACATGGTAAAACAAACTTCCACAAAGCAATTTTAATCCCAGTCATCTTCAAATGAGAGAGAGGTGGTTTTGACCTGACTTCTCTAAGATGCATATAGCAGCAAATACAGCTTGGATGAAAACAATCTCTGCTCCAAAATACAGCTCATATAAAGAGAAAATGAACAAAGCTACTCGTGGTAGATGCTAATCTCACCACTTAATGCATGTAGGAAAGGTGCTTAGAAACTCAAGCAATAAGGGAAGAGGCCAATTAAGTCATACAATTAATGCTAGGGTCTGTTTTTCTGCAAGTGCCTTTTTGCTTTTTAGTCATGTTATTGACTCCCTGGATTTGCCCCAATTTTCTTGTAAGAAGGGATTTGTTAACTAAATAAGCCCTAAGCAAACTAATTCTATTTTGGAGGTAGGGCTCCTGGAATGTTTTTGTCATTTGTTTGGCTTTGAAAGAGGACAAAATATAGCGTGAAACTGAGAGTGTTTCCAGTCATTTAGAGGAATCATTTTAAACTGCTGGGTTAATTTTTGCCTAGGCCCTGAAAAGGCAATCAAGTGTCAGTTTACATACACAAAGACATATGTTTGCACATCTAAATCATTGTGTGTTTATAATAAACTGACTGAGCATTCAAGCCAGAGAGAATGTCTTTAACCTCTCCCCCAAACATTGCAGCTCACTCTTGAACACCGAAGATCTCAAGTAAGAGACACCTGTGCTTTTGGTGCAAGAGAGATTGTGTTTAATACCTGGTTAGAAATCCATTAGTACACGCCTACAGCAACGGGGTAGTATGTGGGTAGTTACCTTGCTGCTTCTGAGCGTTCATCTTCAATGACTGCTGTTTTGCTTTTGTGACATTGTTCATTGCATCAGCCAAAAAGCCAGAAATGACTGTTTTGATCAGGTGAAATTGAAGGACTGATTCAGACAGATGTAGGTTTTATTTCTGTATGGATTCTAATTTTGATAGCAAAGTACTTTAAATGAGAAGTTTTCAGAAATACTGCCTCGGCGGTATTTTTCCATTTTGTTGAAGTCGCATATTGTAGAATTGTAAATGTGACCAGGAAGCATAGCTGGTGGAGAGCTGCCCTTCTCTCACAGAGTTCTCCTGCAGTGAGGGTGATGCAGTCTGAGAAACTAGAATAGGGCAAAGATGATGGAACATGCTGTTAAATTTATCCTATCAGGTTTACAGAAAAAGCT
>VZTL01026034.1:1858-16674 GCA_013400535.1 Scopus umbretta
ATAGGAGGTTCAATATTTGCAGAGATAAAATACTTTCCCAAGACTTATTTAATCAGCACTATTAATATCTGGACACATTTCTGGTCCACATAAATCATCTGAGGCAAACAGTCACTCCCAACCCTGTTGTGCAAATATGGCAAGCTGACCTTTAAAATAATACTGCAGTAATCACATTTTACATTTATAGATCTCTACTTATCCCGAGAGATCCACACTACCACAAGATATACCAACTGCCTGCTGGGAAGCAAGGATGTCCAGTGTGCAAGCTACCAGGCATGCAGCACCCCACACAGCACAAGGAAGATCTCAGGCATGGAAACCAGCATAACCCAAAAGATGTCTCTGAACCTTTGATTCAGTCTGAGCAGAAATTAACTTCTCAATATTTCATTGAGTAACTTCCATTGAACTCAGCTTTGTGAAGCACAAAGGGGACAAAGATAAAATCAAAGAGGTGAAAGCCAGAGTTGGGCACACTAGAGGAAAACACCTGCACTGCCCCAGGTGGAGGCAAAGAAGGAAGTGGGGAGATACATCTTTGAACATCAGCATAGCCACTAACCCTGGGTCACTGGGTTCAGCCCTCCTGAAAACATGCTCAGACACTCAGCCACCCTCATAACACAAGCTCTCTGAATGACTGGAATGGGAAAGAGAAATCAGCTTGGTAAGTAGACATAGCTATTCTACAGGTTACATTGTCCCCTGAGAAACACTTGTGTATCCAGAAGTTTGCCTGTTCTTCCTGAATGTGACAATAAAAAACATTACTTCTTCCCACATATCTTACTCCAAATAGAAGTTAAATGAAATTGAGTGATAGGAGATTTGGTTGTCTTACACCATCAGGTTTGCTACCTGACTTATGAAGTGGCAATACATCTTGGATACATCTTCTTACCTTCTCAGAAAGTCCACTGAACATCCGGAGATTCCTCATTTACAAAGAGAAGACATTCCCCTTCACACAGAGGCATAATCAGTGCTGTAGGGGTAAGAAAACATCTTTCCCAGTCATCCACAGTGAGAGTTTGCTCAAGACACCCATACAACAGAAAGCAAATTAAGGGTTTCCATGTTTATATTGGTAGTGCATCTGAGGGAAAGCATAATGAAAAACTATGATAAAGGCAAGCTCAGCTGGCTTTCTGAAGTGGTGGAGCACCATTATGATAAACAGTTCCTTAGGAACCCCCATGCAGCATGGGTTTTGTACGAAAGCACAAACAGAATTAACGTTCATCAAGACGTGAATATCAAACCATACAAATGAATGACAAATGGCACTTTCTCCTTCAGGACTGACATTTTGATCCATGAGACTGTAAGCACGGTCCCATCCAACACACTTAACCTGAATATGTGTGTTCCTGATGCTCCAAATGTTCCTGGAGCTGTGATGTTCCAGAGCTCCTTATCTCTCCCGGTGAACCAGTGTTGGTCCAGCCTGTCAAAACAATAAAAAATGCAGTTGACAACACCATTGCACAGATCACACCATAGCAAGTTCCAAACAGCTTAGAAGTTATCCAAGCTGTAGAAAATAAATAATATAAGTAGTGCTGCCTGTTCGGTGCAATATGGGTGGAATTTATTATCAACATCAGGCATATAACAATATGATTTTGTCTGACTGAAAAATGTAGCCTTTGGAATGGAAGATTATAAGAAAAAAACATGGCAAAGCAGGATATATCATGAAACAGCTCCCTAGTATTAAAAACTGTTTGAGGGTTGTTATTTTCATAGATCTAGACTCTAACACAAAACACAGTGTTTTTCCACCCTGAGAGAGCAGCAAGGCTGTACAAGACAGGTATGTCCTTTTCAATAGAACATCAGAAGCAGGAATACATTGGTTTTCACCAAAGTAATATTAATAGCATGCATCTTCACTAGCCAATGAATATAAGGAGAAAATAACCATGATTCAGGCTTTTCAAGCCACAATTGAAATGTTATTGGTCTTTAAAATCTTTTGAATGTTTATACATAGATTTTTGTTCATATGAACAGGCAGAAGAACAGCCACAGTTAGTATCTGTATATATGCACATGTATAGAAAGCTTTGCTTTCCATATCTTGGTCTTGGTCTATTCTTCCCAGCTCTTATAAATTCTTATAGATTAGGAAGCAGAGGGGATTTCTGACCTAACAGCAAGAAAAATTTCTTAACTTTGACTGAATCAAGCACAATCATTTTTGGCAAGAAACAAGCTTCATTGGTAACAGAACCACTTGTAAATTTTTCAGTCCTGATGTTCATCTATGAGACTTCAAATAAAACCTCATCTTTTATGCTGAACTACCACAGAAGACACAGAAATGACAATAACTCCTGTTTGTTAAGATCACACCTGCTTTCAAGATGCACAGCTGAGTAAAATGAAAGCTGCCTTCACTTACCACCCAAGATGCTGCTGCATTTCAAAGAGTTGATAGCCAAATGCATACAGGTGATAAGAAAGAACTGTTCAAAGAATGGTTCTCAGCAATGACCAATATTTGATAATAACAGCCATGAAATGAAAGCAGCGTTAAGTTTTATCAAATAGTTTTCCCTGCCTCCACAGTGAGGTATTAGTTTGTGCAGCAGAGAGCTTAACTAAATTATCAGTTGAGAAAGTAGTGGCAGGAGCTATTACAAAATGTATCAGCAGTAATGAAATTCAAAATCCATGATTGCTCTTAGAGAAGTTTTATAGACGTGGAAGAGGAGGAAAGAAAAGGCAATCCTAGTTAACAGCCAATGACAACTGTAACTATCAAAATCCTCACTTCATCAAACTGTGCAGAGCCCCTTGACCACGTACTTACTTACTGTGCCTTGGTATAAGCACAGGACAAACCGGAGGCTGACAGGCCAAGAATATCTAGGCTATGCCTCACTGTGATCAAAACAAAATCCTTCCAATACTCATTACACTTCAAGGCTTCCAGCACAGAGGCATAAGGGCTCATTTTTTATTCAGCAGGTAGTGCCTCAGCAGGCCTTGTCATTTGAAAAGTGCTTCCCTAGCACACCTCACAGAAGAAAAAATTGTAGCCTAAGTGCATGTATTTCATAGCCAAATCTACTTACTGCAGATGTGAAGGAACCACTGGTGATCACGTGGTACAGGGACGTTGGCACAGCCAGCTCTGACAGCAGAGTCTGCCAGCAGCACATGTTGCAGCTCTTGGTTCTCAGCTCAGCTCTCAGAGGCCCCAGGGACTCCAGTTCCCCTTTCCAACCAAGAAGGGAGCTGTTCTTGAAGCACTTGCTTTAAGTAAAACACCTTATGGTTTGGCCTCTCCAGATGCCATCACCCACAGACAATTTTTTTTAAGGGCTTTTCCTCCTTTCTCTTCATACTTGGATGCTAGCTTTGGGCATCTGAGAAGAGTGAAATGCGTGAAGGTGAGCAGCAATGGTCAATCAAGCCAACATGCATTTAAAGATACATGGTAGAGACATAAATGAGAGGAATGCAGGCAAAGAAAACACACATAATGGTGTACAGAAAAGAGATTCACCTAAAGGTTACATTAAAAATATCCTCAAACAAAAAAACATCAGTTGCATGAGGCTGTTGGTCTAGAATCCATTTTGTTCTCACAGCTCTCTCCCCCTTTTTGTTGAATTATGAAGGTTTATTTATTATTGCTGCTGACATGGTATTCTTGGTATGGTGCTGTGCTAAATAAACATGACACAAGATGCAAACTATACAAGATGTTTTATGCTCCCACCTGCCTATATTTCTTCATCTCTTATACACATCCCTCAGAATCTCTTGTATAATGCTAATGCTTACTGTAGTAGGACGAGAATATTATCCATGCATGACTGGTACACCAGCTGTGTTATAAGAACTGAAGTTAGGTGAACAGTTGAGAGTCCTCCCAGTACAGACAAATAACAATTTAAAAAAAAAAAAAAAAAAAAAGGAACATGGTTCCAACAATGTGGCCCACTCATTCTTGTTCCTTCTTGTTGGGGCCAGTACCAGTACCTCCTGATGTGCTGTAACTCCCACTGTTAAATCATGTCAGAGCTAATTATATACCTACTTCTTTGTTTCTTTGATCCATTATTTTTACGAGAAACTGAAAGAGTTCAGTCTAGCAAGATATTCAAAGGAAGACAACTTGTTCATCAGCCTAGAGAGAAGATATCTGAGACTAGAAAATTTGAGCAAAAAAAGAAAATCAAAACCAGATACCACATCTGAAAAGTAGTCAGCCACATTCACACTGAAAATAAAATCTAACCTTCATGCAACTAAACACCAGGTAGACCACTCATGGGGGTTGTGGATTTATCAGTAATTGAGCCTCTAAATTAGCAAGCACAGTGTTCAACCACAGATTCTTGGACTTCATGTAGGAAACATTGGCTAGAACTTTTGGCCTATTATTCAGAAGGTCAGACAAGACAGGACTCTGACTTCTGGTTTTAAAATCTTTAAACTGGTAACAGCATTCCCTGCCCAATGCTCCTATCCATACTGGAGTTTCAGCAATTTGTCCAATAAAAAAATTCCATGAAAACAAATGAATTTACCACCCAAAAAGATAAATTATGAAGTCTGGTAGGTCAGAGACACTATGAAATATAAACAACTTCAAAAACAGGCATACTTTGCTAAAATATGACTTGCCAATCACTTTTTTTAGCTGCTCAGTTTAGTCATTAATACCTGCTCTGGGATCATACCATAGCAAATAAAGAAAAGATGAGAAGTGAATGCCAGACAGCGCAGTTGTAGGAAACTACAGTCTTTACATTGGTGGCTTTCTTGCCCTTCCTACTTTCTATCCCCATGGGTCTGAACTCAAGTCTCCTTCTGATCAAAGTCCACACGTAAGCTCCACCAGAAACATCAGTTTACTCGTATTTCCTTGGTGAAAGAAAAAAAAAAAAAGCCCATGTGTGTATATATAAAAATATAAGAGCAATATCATAATTCATCTGAGGTTTATGGCTGTGGTAGACCAGATGAGATAGAAAAGCTTATAGATTTGCATTGAACATATTTGCCCAGCTCTTGTGACTGGACACGCAGCCCTGCGTGACTCCCTGATCTCCACACAGAAAGGATGGATCATTCTGCAACCTTACTCCTCTCTCGTGTGCTTGCCTCATCCGAGCTGTCAAGTAAGCTGTGACTCTGCTTCATATAGTTTTGGGGCAAATTGTCTCTCCAGTGCTGCCCACAGTGCCTACACAGTAATTGGTACACAGCAGTGATGAAGTGAAAGTGTTAACCAACCTTGTTACCAACAAAGAAAGCAGCAGCTGCGTAAGTGCGTTTCTGCACCTGGAGACCTGGAGGTGCCTTCAAGGTGTTAAGAACATTTGTAACCCTTCTTCATAACTAATAATTACTTGGAAGAACAAAAAGCTAATCAGCTTACAGAACAGATCTGTCTTGGCCTATTTACACGACATGTTGTTTTGCTGCCAGTTACTGTGCCCAAGCTGTCAAAGCAAATTTCCTTTCCCATTCAAGTATGGATGTGCAGTGACGGGCATGTTTGTGCTGGAGCATTACTTATGCAGGCCAGAAGGTCTCCATGTCCCCTCCACTTCTTTGAGGGCTTCTTCACTTCAGCTATAATTTGTCTGTGCTATAAATACTCAAACCTGGACTCATTTTCCAACCCAGGCACACTGATTGTCAGGGTATCTATCAGAACACACAAAGGTGTATAATGCATACAGACTAGAACAGACCCACCAACTTGCGGAATGGCTACAGACCACTTGAAAAGTTGTTTAGTATTATTAAAACTTCAACTCTCATTCCCTTCAACTCCAAAGCATCATGGCTTTGTTTCCAACATCACATAGGTGGTACCACCCTGTTTCCAAACACCATGGCCACTTGACTTGAACTCTTCACAGATAAAGTGCGCAGCCCTGCTGGGTGTTAGTACTGGACTAGTATTGTTCCTCCTGATACTGACTACCTCCTTTGAGCTCCATGTCCCAAAATACAAGCACTAAATCCAAGCTGTGAATATAATTTTAGTCCCTAGAATGAAAATAATCCATCCTATTTACCCAGAATGCAAATCATACATTTTACTGATTACTCCTTCTTCTCAGAACCTCCTTATCTGAATTGAAAAGAAGGATTCAGAGTCACCTAATGGGGAATACACTACCATTCTGTCTGAAACCGGTTTTATTGGGGTTGGTTTCATTATAGTTCTTTACAGTGTCTGTAAGAGAAGATAGATCATTTTGGTTTGATGCTTTGCTGTTTCTCCTCATTTCATATATTCAGCAGAGACTTTCCAAATCATCAGGTAACTTACAATTTCCCAAAATAATTAGTTGTGCCAGAGCAACATTTCACCCCTCAGTCCTGGAAACCTTCTTAGGCTTCCCACAAATTGTTGGATGTATGATTTGCCACCAACATGAATTAGCAGAAACAACCTTCACTCAAAAATCTAAGGTTCATTCAAGGATTTAAGACTGTACAATTACAATTGATTTTTCTATCAAGTTTTTGCATTTGCAATAGTTTCCATAGGTTTCTTGTCTCAAGAGAGCCCAAAAATGACAGGCCAAACTTATTTCTGCTACAGATTAATCTTTCCGCATTGATAAGGTTTGGGTAGTGATGACAGAAATTCAAATGAGATGCAGTATCTTTAGGCTTGTTTTGTAAAAACACCCAAATATCAGATTTCTATACTAGCTGTTAGTGTCCAGACTGGAGAATGTATGGAAATATTAGTCATTGCTGGAAGCAAAAACTCAGTGCAAAGCTTGGTTTCACAACCTGTTAAAGTTCAGGTAAATGCCTGTTTTTACTTGGAAACACCAAGTCTGAACTCTTAAGCTTTGAAAAAATTCAGGAGCAAAGACTATTTATGACCATTGGATCTGCAATGCCAGTTATGCTCAGTAGTAAGAAATCTACAGTTCAGAGATCAAGCCTGGTATTGGCAGACCTCTACCCTGCTCCCTGGTCCTGGTTTGATTCTTGAGAAGTGCAAGAGAGATACTGTGAAAGAAGTGCATATAGCCAAAAAGGTTTGGCTTTTGAAGGACAAATGCAAGATTTAGATTAACTCCACAAAAGTCATGGGACTTTGACTTTTTCTTTGTTCCGGCTTTTCTTAAGTCCATGCTTTTCTTGCCCTCTGGTTGTATTGCTATTTTGATGTTGTGGTTTAACCCCAGTCGACAACCAAGCACCACACAGCTGCTCGCTCACCCTCCCTGCCGCTGGCGGGATGGGGGAGAGAACCGAAAAAAACTAAAACCCATGGGTTGAGATAAAGGCACTTTTATGGGATAGTAGAGAAAGAGAAAATAATAATAATAGTAACGATAAAGAATATACAAAACAAGTGACGCACAATGCAATTGCTCACCACCCGCTGACCGATGCCCAGCCAGGCCCCGAGCACCGATCGCTGCCCCCCGGCCAACTCCCCCCAGTTTCTACACTGAGCGTGACGCCGTATGGTATGGAATAGCCCTGTGGCCAGGTTGGGTCAGCTGTCCTGGCTGTGCCCCCTCCCAGCTTCTGGTGCCCCTGGCAGAGCATGGGAAGCTGAAAAGGCCTTGACTAGTGTGAGCACTGCTGAGCAACAACAGAAACATCAGTGTGTTATCAGCATTGTTCTCATCCTAAATCCAAAACACAGCACTATAGCAGCTACTAGGAAGAAAATGAACTCTGAATTAAGCTGAAACCAGGACATTTGATTAGTTATTTGGGGGGGGATACAGAGGTCTCTAACTAAGATACGTTAGGCTTATTCAAGCACAAAATTTAGCCAAAAACTTAGCCAAAATTAGGTACTCTGAATTGCCATTCCTGTCCTTTCCCAAGCAGCTACTTCTCTTCTTTGAGCACATAGAGAACTTGCAGTACCTAAATAAAATGTTTAAGACAGTGGCATGAAATCCTTCCTATACCCCTCCATGTCCACATCTGGCAGTGGTGTAGGCTCAATATGAATCAGAACCTTTCAGCACAACCATCGTACAAATAACAACTGTATTCTTATTTCCACAGAGCCTTTTTTCCTTTCACAGGAAAGATGCATTGACATAAATTGGACACATTTAGGACACACTGACAACATGGATACATTTATGAGAATTAACTAAGAGGTATTTCCTCCCCTCACTTTGGTATACTTACTCTTTCCCAGGGATTAACCTCTGTTTGGCTTTACTGTATGTTGCCTTGCATCGTCAGCTCATTCACCAGATTGCCTCCCAGCATTAGTTTCAGGTTCTCTGTCTCTTCACTTTATGGCTCCCTCTCTGGACTTGGCTGTTTTGTGCCTTATGAAAACAATATGCAATGCCCTCGAATCTATGTCCCAATTCTATCTAAATTAATCAGCAGGCTTTATTCTATTCATTTGTTTTTCCCTCTTGGAGAATGGCCTCATCATACCCTTTATTCATGAAAAAAAATATTATCTCCAGTCCCAGAATGTCTTTAACATACAGAAATATCTTTTTGTCCTGCAGAGCTCAAAACATCTATAGCATTCTCAGTGAGGTCTCAGAGCAGAGCTGCATCATTTCATAATCCCTAATTCTTGTTGCACTTTTCCAGCCACATGGCATTATTATACCATTACATTCATCTGCATTGTGTTGAGTACATGCTGAGCCAAACAATTATGCCTGCAAATGCTATTTGGTGGCACATCTGTAAACTGATTTCCAGATAGATATTAGAGGCAGAAGACATCATTATTGAGAAAGAGGGGAAATGAAAGGCCGACATGGTTAAATCAGTTTCAAAAGTGGTCTGGAGAATCTGTGGGTTACGTGAGTTTACTGACCATGTAGATACCTGTTTTACCTAGACAGGCATGGACTCAAACTTCTCTGAAAGCCAGTAATAGCAGATGTTTAATTTTCATAGGACACTTGAAAACGCTACCTAAACCCAATGCAAAGCTTTGCGAACTGAAGTAGTGATGGAATATTTTGAAACATTTGGACATCTTGTGCTTCTACAGAGGGAAACCCTGCCATCTTCTAATTCTTCTATCTGATGGCTAAAGAGCGCAGTTGATACCATGTATTTTGTCTCAATATGCAAATGTTTGCAGAGTCTTTTCATTGACTTCCGTAAGAAGAGAGCAGCCATGATAATGTGAGCCTATCTACATGCTTTAGCTGCTCTTACCAACTGCTTACAATGTTCTAGGTCTTCGCACACCCCAGCTACAAGAAAAGTTCCCCAAAAAATAAATTCGGTACATCTGAGAGATTGAAGACCCTCACTTCTAAATGCTACTGGAGGTTGGTACACCCTGTGGTTGGGAGTTGTTCCATGAATTAAAATATCTGAACTCCACTCCTGGCTTTACTGCAGACCTTCATGACCTTGGGTAAATCGTTTTGCTTTTTCTGTTTCTGCTCTACTGTTTTGTTTTTTTCAGGTGAAAAACCCCTTGGGAATGGATCCGTGTCACACATTGTGTTGAGATACCAGTGCCCTAAGCTGTAGGATCACAGATTTGACTGGGCAGTACACCTTACTAACAAAGAAAAATACTGCAAGTAAATGTTTCCTATCAGGACTTACTTAACAATTAAAATTTTATAACACATGATTTTTGCATGAGAATTACCTTTTTCACTTGAAATTAAGCAAAAGAAAAAAATGTCCTGAAGCTCAAGAGATTTGGATTGATTTGTCATTAACATCCACAGGGACATATTGCAAGGACTGGTTCATATGCTGCCTATCATCTTCGTGACTGTTGCACATTTACAACAGATGGGTTGGACTCTCTTGAGACTCACAGCTATGTTGCATGCCCTGATATAGCTATGACAATTGTTTTTATCCTCTAGGATACCTCTGCCCCTTGTCTTCTGAGAGTACATCATCATCCGCACATCTGCTTTTTGCAGTGATCTGACAATGCAGAGTAGGAGTCCATGTCCTACCTCTTATTTACAGAGCTTTTGCTCTGAGGTCAACATTCTGTCTGGTAATTCGTTTCCATCAATGCTCTTTCGTGTACTGCCTAGAAAAGTGTCTGTGGCAAACCCATGCTATGTCCTTAAAATCCAGGGAGCGTTAGTCAGAAAAGGGCACAGTCACTAAGCAAATTTTTGGAAATACGTTCATCTCCCAAATGCGCAATGTTTTTTTCTTATGTGACTTATGTATTATGAAAATTGCAACAGTTGCTCATGGAACAGGTTCACACTTACATAGCTTAAGGCATACCTTATTCCAATTCCCTACAGGTGACTCCTAAAGCTCCTAAAGGAGAAAGAAATTAGATTTCAAGGATCTTTTTGGAAGATATCCTGAGTGCCCTAAAAGGTCTTTTTGTTCTGTGGAATACCATCCTGACACCAGAAAGTGCAGGTCATGGTGCTCTCTGTGAAGACAGATAAATTGCAGACTGAGCAGAAGCAAGCAAGACTTTGCCATTAAATAGGGGAATCAAGGCATAGGAGCAACCAATATATAGGAACAAAACACTAGTTTAAACAAGATCATTAATTTCACAGGTAGAGCAAAGTGCCTGTGCTTTAAAGGACTTTCTACTGTATATCACCTCCAAGAGCCCAGGCAGTAACCAGCTTCCAACACTTGTTTCCAGGATGTAATCTTCAGCAGTGACTTTGGAGGTGATTCCTTTTCTGTCTTGAAGATCCCAGTGACCTTCAGAATTTTAGCATAAAAACTACATCTTTGTTCATGCCACAGCCTATAAAGGTTATTCTAGTACTGACAAGGAACATTTAAAAAAACTGAAACAACTGGCACATTGCTGGGACTTAATAAAAACATCAGCATTAACCACAAACACACATATAGGTTCTACAGCTCATCTGCAGAAGCAGATGGTGGTAGCTCACTGAGTTGGTCCCTTACAGAAATGCACAAATATCACCTAAACCATGTACTATCCTGAAACAAGGGAAGAGCAATAACCCTTTTTGGTTATTTGCTTTGGTTATTTTTATTATTGCATTATCTCTGAGGTGCATGGAACGTAAGCAGTCATGTTAAGTAGTTACCTTTCTGTGGGCCAATAGAGCAGCAGCCTTGATGAAACTCTGAATACATGATCTAGAATCACTCCTCTGTAAAAGACTCTTTGATCATATGCAAGCAAAAGAATAACCATTCCATGTTCTTTCCTGAAGCTGATAAACGAGGAAAACCCATGCTTACATCCTCAGGGACCTTCTTAACTAAAAATAGAAAAGCTGCAACAGCAACATCACTACACAGCGTGTGTAATCTACTTAGCACTGTATGGGGATTGTCTCCGATTCCAGAAAAAATGCTCTTGACATAACTTACAGATATTTTAAAGACTGGTGCCAATGTTCTTGAAAGGATTATAAAGTATTGCTGCCTGTAGCTTGACACTTACTACAGCCACACGGGAAATCTCTAACTGTCTGAAGGAGATTAGAAAAAAAGTCAAGAGCAACTCAGCTGACACATTCAAAGCTCATGGAAACTATAGTCAAGTAAATCCAGGACAGCAAGGAGAGCTCACAGTACTGTTATAACGCACTGCTGCTGTGGTTACAGTACATCTACCCTAAAGTAGCTCCCTTCCAGTACGATTCAATATCATAACAGTTAGTGCACGCCCTCTACCCTCACGTGTGCCTTTCTTGGACATGCTAAAGTGTCTACTGAGTCCAGGAGAGTTATGTCTTGTTCCACCAGTATAACTCACCTATCTGGGTTCCATCTATTTCAGCTGCAGTCACAGCCATACCTTTCATAGGCGTACCTTTCAATCAGTTCAGCAAGCAGGCAAGCATCCAGGGCTGGCTTACCATGTCACTTATTAGGAGACAGAAACATACACAAGTAACTCAGAGATATTCCACCTTCTACTGCGGAGTCCCTACTCTCCTACCAAATCCCCTTGGAGGTCATCTTCTGTCTTCCAACACCAAAAGCAGCAGTACAGCAAAGTTTTATGTACTGCTGATTCAGTCAAAGGCATCCAACATGAGATTTTTCCCTTTGTCTAATTTAAAACTGAGAGGCTGGATTTCCACAGCACCTTGGGACAAGTAAGAAACAATTTCCTCAATACCAGTGCAACTACACCTGCATGAAACGAGAGCTTAAGAGCTGAGAATGAAGTCTTTCTATTTCAGGGAACAGTCTTCAGCAGCTCTTCCATGCAAGGATAGTCTGCACAAAAAATTGCCCAGTGGCGCCAGTGGCCACAGAGATTGGAAACTGCGTTTTTGCCTTACTGCACAGAAGGGATCAATATCATAAGTCTGAACTATCAGAATAAGCAAAATTCTAAATTCTCTAATTCACATGAAGCAATCAAGGTGAGAGTTCTCTGTGAAAAAATACTCAGGCACAACTTGAGTTCATAGCAAGTGTACAATAGAGTGAAGATATTCGACCTCTTTGGGAATAAACAAAGCATGTATTGTCTTCCCAGAATGTGTAAAAAGATATTTTCCTTGGGTTCCAGAGCTAAATACAATACATAGGATTGTTTGGTTGTTTTTACCAACACTTCTGGATATGATGAAGCCTTAGTACCTGTATTTTTAGGAAGAATGTTTTTGCTATAGTCCAGATCTTATAAAACCATGCTGCTTAAAATTCTTAAACTTCCAGCTGAATTTCAGATATTTGAAAAGCTGGGCAAAATGACATGGGTGCACTTTTAGGTTATTATCCACACAAAAGCTCCATTACAAACAGAAATGCTGCATCAAAACTGACTTGGTGTCTTTTCTTCTGAAGCTGTTTTTAATGTAATAAACAGGAACATCATTAATGCCTTTTACAGCGTTCAGAAACACAGAGATAAACTGTGCTGAGAAGGGCTAATCTGAGATGAGACAAAATTCCCAGACTTCTACAAAGGAAAAGCAATAAATATCATCACTTATTCTACAGGAATACACAAGAACCCTAAACAAGAAAGCAATGAATATCTGTAACCTATTTCCTTGTTCTTTTCCAATTTTTAAGGTAGAAGAATGAAAAAAATGGTACTTTACTTGCAGCATTCCCAAAATGTGGATTCACATTCCTGCAAAGAAGGTGGATGGGGAATGGAAAGGAGACAAGAGGTGCAGAAGGGAAATATGACATTATTCATGAGTCTTCCCACTGTTGTTCTTTCTTCAGCTGATCCTGTCTGAAATACTAACAGCAGGTTTTGCTGGTGCAGCTGGCCAAATATTCACCTGACTTCAGGTACAGCCACAGCAATACATTTCAGCAAAGGAAACCCTGAGTTTTAAAAGTACCCAAACACAATTCCCCCTCTCACTGCCATAATCAGCAATAATACATCAGCCACAGTGTAGTACTGTGTTATATACCCAGATGCCTCCAAAAAGAAAGTGCGGATATTTCACCTGTATGTTCAGACTTCACAAAAGGGATATAAATTTGCATTTTAGACCTAAGGAGACAAGAGACAATTCTTTGTTTGAAGTACTGAATGCTCCAGTGGCTTCACTTGAAATACTGAGCATTCAGCAACATTCCTCTTCCCAGGGTCACGCAAAGTTTATCTCTCCAAATCACTCAGCGCATCTATAATCAAACTGTATCTTGGCTTTAGTTCTTAGGTTTATATCTTACTGTCTGTCACTTTGTTCACGGGTTTATAGGAGGTCAAAGCCCCTTGTCCTTCACATCTTCTCTCACTGAAAACATATCTAGTTAAAGCCAAAAGACAACTGATGGAGCTTCTCATGCATGACTAGAAGTTTTAAGATAATTTCACAAATCCAGTGGCAGGATGTTTTCCATAGTGGTTTCTGCTCAGCTGCCAAGTGGTTGCTCATGCAAATTAGCTGCCTAATAAGTAAAAGTGTTTCAAGGGATGCACTCAATAGCCCTCCAGATCATTATATTAAAAGTTGTAATGATGTTTCTGGTCAAATTCAGTTCTTGCTGTGAAAGCTATATAGGTTAATCAAAATATGAGTGAGCCCACCATCTACTTTTAATTAATAAATTACAATTTACTGTATAATCAGCAAGATTCCATCAAGGTTAAAATTAAATGCTCATCCCATGACCCATGATCACAATTTTCACCTCAGAATCATGCAGTATTGGCAGCAAAAAAAAAAAAAAGCATTTCCAAGCATAAATGTGACTTTCTGCAACACTGTAATAAGGTGGCCTTCAGCTCACACAAAAGCTTTAAAACAGTAAGGTTTTACTGTTTCAGAAAGTATTTAAAAGAGTGTTTAAAATTCAGCACATATTTCAGTCACATAAAAATGAATGTTTTTTAAACATATCCTTAAATCTAAATACATACATCATTAGTTTCCTGATTAAATTGGATTTAAATAAACACTTATTCTTCTGAACAGGGGTCTGAGTGCCTAAGGAAAGCAGTAGCATGGGCAGTGGTATCCAAAGACCTGCTTGTGTGGATCATTTTGTGCATATCCAGTTCCAGCCCAAATCTTTGTACAATCCTGCAAACGCCCCTTCAGGAGTCTGTTTTGCTTATATCAGTCACTTCATTAACCTGAAGACAGCTGCTGCCTTCCATAAAGTTAATGACATCTGTAGGCTGAAGACTAATATTTATATTACCTTCAGTGACTAACAGGAAAAATTAAACATTCTCTCTTACAATGGCTTGATTTCTTTGACTCACAATTTCAAGACAGGGCTCTTCACCAATCATTCATTGCAGGTACTCCTCAGGTTCAAGGATGGCTCTGTATAAGTCTCTGAAGTAACTGTATTTTTTAAAGATAAGTCTTACAGTTAAGAAAAGTTAAGAAAAAGCTTACAATTACTCGCAGTGAAAGGCTGGGAATATGAAC
>VZTL01026042.1:0-96138 GCA_013400535.1 Scopus umbretta
GTTTGTTGGTTTTTTTTTCCTTTACAATTTTATCATCAAAATATCAACTGTATGTCCTGAATCCAGCCCCTCAGGCAGTGTGAGATATTGGTAGTTTAAGCCAGATGATTTTTCCCTGAGACAGAGGTTCACACGTTCCATATTGCTGGCTCTGCTGCTGGGCTGCAGATAGCAGCAGAGGAGTTGCAGGAAAAAAGTAAGGGCAGCAGAGTTCTAAACTGTGATTCTCATGAAAGAAGAAATGCTGAATCCACTGGCCTCTCTTGGACACTTATGTCCTTCCTTTGCAATACAATTACACCATGAGTGGAAGTTTAGACCATAATTTAGACCTAATCATCCTGTTTTGAGGACACCCGCATAAATAAATATTGAACATACTAGTTACGGTATCTGTGAGTGCTGTCTTGGCGTTGGCTCTTTTATTCAGTTTGTTGTGCACTCTGCAGATGAATTATTAGTAGGCCTCAGTCAAAGAGGACCGTTACAGAAGATGGAGCAAAAATGAAGATCACAGCAGTCTGTTCTGCCTCACGCTGATGGCCATGCTGCTTTTTAGTAATCCAGTCACCTCTGGGAAAGTCACATATTTAAGGAACATAAATAGGAAGAGAAGGTATCTGCTTTGTGCCGGAGTTGAAAGACATTGCGAAATGGAATTAGAATTTCTGTCTAGGCAGCAATCAAAATTAGCCTTTCATCATACATTAAGGTAACACTCAAATTGTTCTGTAAGCATTAGTAACTTAATTGTATTTATTTTGAGGATGCATGCATAAATAAATATTGAATGTATTAGTTATCTTCCATATGGAAATGAAGCTAAAATATTAGCAAGGATGGAGAGTCCTCACTACTAGGTGTTGTTTCTTAACAGCTCTGCTATTCTGGCTGTGAGCTGGCTTATTTTGAGCTACTGTGTTTCCCTTTTTGGTTGATTTAACCCAGTGTAGTCCTACATTCAGTGAGCATTTAAATGACCAGGTGAGATACAATCTTCATAAATTATTACAGACCAGGGAAAGTCCATCACACTGCATAAAGGATTTTGGGTACAGAACAGTAAAGGAACTTGCTCTGAGTCACAACTGGCATCTTTATGAAGGGGAGAAAATTTTTTTTGAAAATACGATACGTAACAGACTATAAATGAAAGAAATGCACTTGTAGATCAGAGCAATCCATTAAACACACACAACCTGAGAGATACAGCAGTATCATTCTTGTATAAATCAGTTCATAAACTCGTTTTTAATTTTTTGGCAGACTTATGAAGCCAATTAGCTTGGTAATAAATATTCAGCTTTAATGGGCAAGTAAATAATTAATGTTATTGCCTTTGTAAATTTAGCTTTTCAGTTATAAATTAACATAATTAAAAGAGTAATGTTTCAGTACGCATTTTACCAGCCAAATCTAAATCAAGCAATTAAACTGTAGGTTTTCCACATCAAATGAGTTGAGTTTATAATGATACAAACTGTAGGCATAAATTTGTTTTTCATAGTCAGATTCATTACAAAAAACAGGAAGGAAAATATTCTGCAGTAGATGTAATCAAGTATATTATTTCAAGAACCATTAATATATACCTTAACTACTTTTTGTTGTCCCTCCACAGTGAAATAGAAAGGGGAAAGCATACTTCCCATCAATCTCTGGCACTGGGATAATTGCCTGTGTGTAATTGTAACAGCCATTGTAAAATGGTTATCTCTGGATAGTGGTTGTCACATCTCTTCGTTGGATTGGTTGCAAAACCACAATGCGTGGTATGGATCTGAAAAGATAAAAATTTCTCTGTAGTCATTGACTTTAAAAACTCCAGGCTGACTTACACCAGCTGAGAATTTCATTATGTGTTTTTTCCCCCTCTACTTATTGCTTCACATTTTTTGTGATGTGCACAGGCCATCTTCCTATGTCATCCTTCAAGCTTAGTGAGCAATCAGAGCAGTAATGATTTTCTTGAGAAGAACAGATGAGTTAGTAGGAATATGTAACTATTTCTAATCTGAATGCAGGTCAGAGCTGGCAAAATTCAGCCCTTTCAGTAGCTGTTCCAGAAAAGCAGAGCATGGGGCTGTAGCTTCAGATTGGCTCAAGAGTTCAGGAAGTTGCATCAAGATTTCTGAATTGGCTTGTGAGAGACAGTTAAAGGGCATCTGAAACCATATGGATTCTGAAATGTAGATGCTTCAGGGACATCAGACGGTATGAACTTGGGCCTTTCTCTGTTTGGTGTGGGTTTTTTTTTTATTTATTTAGTTGGGAATTTCAGAGAGCATTTCAGTTTCTTTGAATGTTATCAGTTTGTGACTTTTAAAAATACTGCTTTTCATTCAGAAGAAGTGACTCTAACATGTACCTATAGACATGCACACGCTCACACACACATGAAAACATGAAGTCTGAAAATTTGTCTCTAGTCAGAGAAGTCCTGAAAGCCCCCACCGAAAACCCAGAGCTATGGACATTTCTAGTCTTGCAGCTTTCACAGATTATAAGTTATCATGGGCTGAGCAGTCTATTTATAGCTCTTCAATAGTTTCTAAGAGCAGCATTTTGCAAACTGCCAAAGGTTTGCAGATTTGTAGTGAGAAGTGTTTCTTGATGCACAGGCTTGCCCACATCCAAACCTGTTCATTGACATTTCTACAAGCTGTGATTTCATAGTCATTTCACGTCCCAGAACCCAGTGGGCAAATTTGTCACTGGCAAAAGCCCACTGAAGTCAGTGAAGTTACACCAGAGAGAAATTCAGGTCAATGAACTTTGTTTTAGTGGTGTTCAAAATGTTTGCAGTACTAAGCAGATAGATAGCTGTAGGCTTTTTTTGCAGTATCTGATTGTTTAATGGTGAGTGGACTGAAAAAAAAATTACCCTTGAGAGGAATTCATGCTAATTGACTTAAACACATGCAGAACTGCAGTATGATTTTGGCAATATTATTATTTGGCATTTTAGAAGGACTTTAAAAAGGGGCAAAGCACACTAAACTCTCATGCGGGATCATATTTTCAAAGACATTTTAATTGAACACAGGTATTTGCTGGCATGATGAACTGTGGGTGGAAGAGAGGGGATCCAACCCCCTGATGGCACAGGCAGTTATCTTGTAAGCACTGCTAACTCTATATGTCCACGTGTGACTGTAGAGGACGAAAATTTTCATCAGTACTAAGGCTGATTTCTGTCTCAAATGCTGCCCTGAAGTTTTAATCTGTATTTCACTATAATACTTTGGCCATGTCTAGATTTAGGTGGGATTCAGGTGCATTGTATGGTTTCTTTGCTGACAGTGGCTAAATGAGTCTATTCATCTCATCCCAAGGTCTGCCTGGACTTAGTGACATATTTCTGGCTGGGGTCTACTAATCAGGGACTTCAAATGGAGTCAGCAATCTTGATCTGTGTCTGAAGAGAATTCAGTGTATTTCGTAACAAGATTATTCTAACTCCCTTACATTTACTACTTTTAGCTGTTTTGGTTTTCAGCACGAATCAAAAGATTGCTCACTCCGAGACTACTGAGCACCTAATGAGATTGAAGGCAGTTCAGATACTTGCTGCTCAGACTGGCTCTGCTCTGCGGCCTGCTGGGTGCTGTATTTCTGCTCCATTCGTTAGGATTTACAGCATGCCAAGGAAGCCAGCCTTTACCGACTGAAGCAGTGAGACGTTGCCTTATTTTATGGGTGGATGAGACTTTTTCAGATAGTTTGGTGACTTGTTGGAAAAGTCCATCTAACCTTCTCTCTCTGAGAGCAGACAGCAGGAGGTGTTTGCATGGGTGAACTCCAAGATCTTTCTCACGTAGAGTCTCTGCCAGGGATGCCTTCTGCATCAATATTGGGTTGCTCGTAGCTTTGCACTCATTATTGACAGTTTTCTGTAGTTCAGTGTGTAAGACTAGATGGCATAGTCCAGACAGCATAGACTGGAGCAGTGTGTGTGCTTGGAAAGAGGAGAAGACGATAAGGGATTTGCAATTGCAAATGTGTTGGTGGCTGTGCACCAAAAGGCCAGCTCCTGGGGCTTGCAAGCTCCCCCATTTCCTTATGGTCGTTTTTTAACTTACATTAACTTTCTCCAAAATCCTGACACTTCTCCTAGAAAACTCTGGCATCCTTCTGTAGCCCTAGATCTGCTCTGGCTTCTTCTTGGCTCTCCAGTGCACTCACCCAGCTCGTATGGCTCTCATAAGCTGCTGCAGGCATCCAGTCACCCTGTGTCCTCCCTGATGCTCTGCCAACCTCCGCGTGCACTCTTCTGTGTCCTCCTGGTTCTGTCCTTTTTGTACCAGTGGCTGAAATTAAAGCACTTAAAGGGTCTAGAGATTTACTAGGGTTTTATGCTGGTTTCCAGCTCAAATTGAGTTTATTTTTCTTCAAATATATGATCCACATTAGAAAAGCTACATTTCAGAAGTTAGATTGGTGTTTTCAAGTGTCACTGAGTTTCATACACTTTTCAGGCTAACATATCAGATCTGTGCACCAAGTGAGGCTGCCTTTGTGTGTCTTTAATGGACTTGGTTGACTCTTACCTTTCTCCTGGGTTGTAACAGTGTAAAACTACAGCAAGGGGTGGGACTTCAGAGTGACAGCACATCGTGTATCACTAATTTATCTGACAAAACTTTTTGAAGTTTGGAAAGTGATTAGAAACAATTGTTTTTACTAATATAAATAAACTTGGCTGAAAGCGTCAAAGGAGAATCACATTTTAGACTCCCAGGAAATGCATCAGAGTTTGATGCTAAGTGTGGCTTTTAAAATCAAAACATCGAGAATAATGATCTGAATTTATAATGGAAAACCCTCCTCAGATTCTGGGTTGACAACTGACTGACAGCAGTGTGTCCTCCAGGTGCCACAGAATCCAATATACTTGTATTTTCTCTAACATCTGGTATACCAGCTTATCCCAATATGTTCCACAGAGATAAACAATAAAGTTAGAGTTAAATAAAAAACTTTAGAGATAAGCAACTTTAGCAAAGGACGAAAGGTTTGCTTAGCAATGACATTTAACAGTAGATGGAGATATGCATTTCCTTACTCATTTTCCAACAGAAAACAGGTTAGAAATGGCAGTAACACAAAGCAGAGTATCTCTGAAGAGTGACAGATTAGGGGAGCAAAGACAGTTGTTTTTTATGACCTATCTTAATGCAAGCCAGTAAGAAATCTCACCGATTCCAAGGAGAACAGAGTGAGGCCAGTGCCAGAACTGTTGGGAAAGTATTCAAGTGAGTATGTACATTCATATGAAGTATTCAAAAGAGAGAGTCCCTGAACCAAAATAAAATAAATAATTAAAAAAAAAAAGGGGGGGGGAGGAGGCAAAAGGAAGGTGCAAGCATGTCTGAAGGAGATAGAGAAGTCGGTTTGGGTTGCAAAATACAAATGCACTGAGTTCAAATAAGATTAAAGTTAATAGTGGTCAAGCTAATACCTTTGATACAGAGAAAGGGAAGGATAGTGTGTTTATAAAAAGCTTTCATGTCCTGGTCTTTTAATACAATCCACTTATGTTGCTATCAGCTGTGGTAAAGAGATCCAGAGGTATTTGAACTTTCTAGTAATAAACAGCGTTCTTCATCCAGGAAGGTACCTGAATTACAGAATGTGGAAGATATATCCTGGATGAGTCTCAGTGCACTAACTTTGTTTTGTTAATGTTTTTCCCTGGTTAATATAATTTATTCTGCATTGTTGCATATATTGACAAATTTTAAGACTCGCAGTTTAATTGTGATACTTAGAGGAGTGACGTGATTGTTTTCTAATTACATTCCCACTTTAAGTTAGAGTAAGAGGAAATCCTGTTAGATACTGTCATATCGGCAAAGGTTGTATCACACAGCTGCCTCTGATATAAACCTGTCAGCTCTTGTTGGAAGAACTGGGTTTATTTCATGACTCAATTATTTTGAAGACCTGACCAGTTAAGTGCAAGCTGTTTAGATGCTCCTTCTCTCCTAAATCCAGGAAATCAGTTAAGCATTGCTTTTTTCCCATGAATGTGCTTCCAACCCTTTGAAAGCATTATTTGGCAAGGACATATGCATTGCTATAACTTTATCATTGCTGTCAATGGAACTGACAAAAGAAACAATAATCTCATCAAAGAGCTTCAGTACAAGGGCAGATGTAAATGTCTGAATCTAAGGAGCCCAAGAGATCTTATTTTATAGTGTAACCAGACTGTAGTAGTAATAGAAGTAATAATAATAAAAAAACTTAACAGTATAATGCAGCATTAGCAGCTAGACAGTAGCCCGCAACTTAATGCTTTTGGTCTTGAGAAGCAGCCTCTGTTAATATAAGTGCCTCTCTTTAGCATGTGTGTTTTATTTCAAATTGGAAGTATTTCCACTGAATTTCTTGGATTCCACTTTCAGAAATTAGTTACTCTTATGCAGCAGCAGCAAGATTTATGCAGTATCTTAACATTCTCTAAGCCAGCAAGATATTAATCATACTTTTGAACCTTGTAATGTAACATTAGTACTGTTATGATGGGAATAGTTCATACAACAAGCATGGTTAACCACTGCTCTTACTTCCTTTTTCCTGGATACCCTTAGTTTGCACTTAGATGACAAAACCCAGCGCTGATGTTCAGCAACATCACAGTATTCCATTATATTCAGCTTGGTCAATGTATTCTTCATTTTATTATTGCCTGCATTCTTTAATTGAGTTAATTGCCTGAGTATCTCCCTCACACCGTCAGCCTCCACTAAATTTCCTACTCAAGGACTTTATCACTTGAATTGTAGTTCTGCTGTTTTGCTATTTGTTTTGTTGGCAGGGAAGGAAAAAAAAAAACCAACTTCAAAACAGCTGAGTGCCAGTCGTGCTGGCAACTTCTGATTTATTTATGTTTTGTACTGAGCTATCCTGAATGACAAAGTATGTCTGGGACACGGTTGTGGGCAATGCTTTAAGTGTTACAGTTGGAAGGGTGCCAAAGTTGCATTGCTACCGATTTTTTACCATTAACCTTCTGGAAGGAGGGATTCAAAGTCTCATTTTATTCTCTTCTTCACCAGTGTCACTTTGACACTAAATTAATGTGAGGTCTTTACCAGACATGGAGCTGACAGGATAAGTTGTCGATCCTAAAGTTCCTTGATGTGGCAGAATCAGAGGAACAAATCCCATAAAACAGAGAAGCTGGCTTCTCTTCAGATTTGAGCTGTGAGGAGTTGGGGGCATCCTGTGAGATAACGAAATACTGTTGCTTTCGTCTGAAGCTAGTGTGGTGGGACTGCATTAAGCTGTGCTGTCCTGAAGCTCACTAGAAAACAGTGAGCTCGATCCGGAGGATATGGCGAAATGCAGCAGCTGTTGCCTGCTCAGCTGTATGGGGACTAATGTCCAAGGCTGTAATTAGAAGGTATACCTGCTAATGAATTGGTATAATCCCCGGCTATGTTCAGAGTCTGCTGTGGGATCTTTCTTCCTGCATTTACTGAGGAGGTTGACCTTGTTAAATACTTAGCAGTAAAAATGTGTTTTCCCTTGTCTGTTTCACAGCCTTTTTTCCTGGCTCTACCAGTGGAGCTCCTCTGTATTAGTCAAACATGTTTACACAACTTTAGCGCTAGGGAAGGAGGGAAGTTAGGAGACTGTATATGAACATGTTACGTATACCTGAGTGTGATGTATGTGTCTGCATGGGTGCACACACATACGGAGTTTTGATTTCTTACTAGTCACACTAGCAGTAAAACCAAAATAAATTTAATATTTAAGCAAGGAGATATGGTTTCAATTATTTTTAAGTCAGCAGACTCTTTAAATATTTAATCTTTTCTATGCCCAACTAATTTCTTCAATTGCAGTTAGGTAGGTTCTAATTAATTTTTGATGAGACAAACTAATACTAATTTGAGTATCTACTATACTGTAATGTTTGCTTGCAAATATGTCGTTCAGCTTCTAGATACCTCTTTTTGCCCTATCTAAAGCTGCAAATACTCACCAGTATTGTCATACCTAGCCACAAGGCCCAAGCTGCACCTTAAACTGTATGACACCCAAATACAACGATGACCGTGCTAGGGCAGATATGGGTCCAGTCAGCTCCTGTCCTCACCCTGACAGTGATCAGTAGGAGATGCCTAAAGAAGAGTATAAGAACAGGACAAGGCTTCCTGTGAGAGAGTCTCCCAGCCTTCATTGATCTGTGGTCTGGGAACATCTCAAGATAGAAGTGGTGTCCTCAAATTTAATATTTGATCTGATTTGTTACATCTAAAGTATATAGTTATTTTGTATAATTCATGCTTTCTATCAGTAAAGGACTGAGGTTCCTCCAAGGGAAATACTCTCTTGTTACTGGAAAAATGTCTTGTCTGCCTTTTCTGATTAATGAGAACATCTATATGCCTGCTTTTGTGACTTGAAGACTGATCTGATACCACTTAACTATGTTAATTTAGGAATGCACCTGAATATTTAATCCAGGACTCCAGAAACTGAATGTAATAATCTGAATTGGTGGGATAATGAAAGTAATTTGTAGTTTTTCGGCAGTTACCTCCACACATCTGATCAAAGGAGAATGGGTGGAACACAAAATTTTAGAACCAAAACTAACTGACATTGTGGGATTTCTAGTACATGGGGCACTTGTTTCAGATAGGTGCAGTGCCAGCTCCTGTAGCAGCTGCTGCAGACTGAAATGAATGGGGTTTTTTAATCGGGTATGCTGGTGTCGGTCTCACTCTGCAGGCGCACGATGGTCCTGGGGCTCTGGGCTCGGGCAGCGGCTCTGGCAGACCACCGTCAGCCCGGGCTTTTCCAGCCCTCAGGGCAGCTGCTCACTAAAGCAAAGTGGAGGAGGTCTCTGGAGCTGTGTGATGGGCTCTCCGGGTTCCTCAACTGTGAGAAGAAAAGCTGTTGCCTGCTAGGACACTGACCACCAAGTCAGTAGTGGCTCATTGAACACGAAGGGGTTCTTCTGCAAAGTCATGCAGGTTCAGGGAACTGGACTGGCATACGTCCTTCTTTTTTCTTCTTTCCTCCCCTCCTTATGTCTCCCTCGCCCTGGGAAAGTTCTGAGCCAACACAAATTATAGCTCATAAGGCTTTCCGTGCATTATTTTTTAGAAGCCTTTTACCTTACTATATTGTTGACTAGGAATGGTCTATGGTCTGCCTGCCTCCCTCCCTCTATTTGTGTGAGGCGCATCATCAGAGTGTGGAAGAAGCACGTTGCGTTCAGGCTGGAGCATCTGCACCTTGCTGCTCATGGGAACCCTGGCCACAGATTTCATTCCATTATGTTGCACCATAGGGGTGAGGGTGTCTGCAACAAGCGCTTGATTCAGAGAGATGGGAACAGTGCACAGTCAGTCATTGCATTTTGTCATGACCAGTGTTGTTTTCCCCTCCACATCCATATCCACACCTGTTACTTCCCATCCTCCCACATTACTGCACGCTTGTAGTACTCCACGCTTTCTGGATCAGGTAACTGCTCGGCAGCGGCATTTTCCAGCTCGCTGCTGCTGTGCGCTCATTCCCGTAATGGTAGTGGTTAGGAGTGAGAGAAGCTTTTTTTTTTTTTTTTTTAATGTCTTTGCCAAGACCTGGAAGTGCGTGCTTCTGCCTGTACTGCAATTTATGATCCACCCAGCAGTGCCGGAATTCAGACAGTACAGACACTCTATATGCATGCATAGCAGCATATGAAGGCAACGTGCCAACTTCTTACCAAAGAGATTTGCTTCAGATGAGCATTGGCAAGCTGTACTAAATAGAAGCTTTCAAAAATACATCTTTTCCAACCTGAGATGAGGCTCCTGCACTCAGCTTGCAATGATGATGTAGTCCTATTATTGTTACTTCTACTTCTCAACTCACCTGATACTATAGTTAATGCACAAAAATGTAGTGCTGATTTTCTTCATGACTATTTTGCATTACAATTTACGAGCAAAAATGAAAAAGTAATTGTAACTGTGGTCTCCGGAGATAGAAATCCCTTAAAAGCAGTAGAATTAGGTCTTGCTGCTACCTGCAGATCAAACTACTGCAGCATCAGCCATTTCTATAGCCATAAGTCATTCAGCAGCCATTTCAGTTGGCAGTCTGATTTTTCATGGTTAGCCTGGAAGAGCACAGGAACTGTGAAGGTCCACTTTTGTCCTTCATGTCTGAGTTCAAGAGAGGCAGAAGGTCTGTAAATGTGTGCCAAGAAATACAGGGCTAGGCTCTGCCGTCCGGAGTCCTGCTGTGGATATCTCACTTGTAGAGCCTTTAGGTGTGGTATGTAACATAAAGCACTTATGCAAGGTCCAGTAAAGTAATTAGTGCTAAATAAAGTGAATGTATTTGATTGTTCTGATCTGTGTGACCATGCTTGCTGTGGACTTTTGATAAAAAAAATAAAAAAAGAAAGCAGTATGGTGCTAGCTTTCAGTGTGGACAGTTTTACAGGCTGATTACTGAAATCCTCCTTCTTGCAAGCCCAAAAGCTAATGTATTTTCTGGACAGCTGTAACCTGTTCATGGGTTCAGGATTTTTTGTGAAGGTGTAATGGAATTTTGTGGTATTTTGAGCTGCCACAGGCTTTCTCCTATGTAGGAGACCTCTAAGGAATAAATATGTCTGCATGTCTTCCCCACCACCCTTTGCTCTTTTTACATTTCTAGGCAAAGTCAGAATACTTTTACTGCTGCTGTGTTGAGTTAACGTTAGACAAAGCGTCTCTAAGCCCGGTTTAAGGATGCAAGCCACCTAGTGCGTATGTATCTGACCAAGAGAGGTTGAATCCTGATTTTTGCTCAGTTCTCAAAGCTTTGTGCTGCTCTGCCTGGTCTCGCTTTGCAGGCTATGTTGTCTGGGTAGGGGAAGGATGCTCCTTTGAGTGTTTTCCCGTGTTTCAGGGATTAGAGATGATTAATGCAATGACAGCAATGAATGTTTGAACTTCTCAATGCTTGTCGAAGGTTTTTGGTTGCTGGCAGCGTTGCTGCCAGGCAGTTGTCTCCATCACTCTCTTCTCACCTGGGTGTCCGCAGTGAGGCTTCCACGTCCATGATCAGTGCCAGTGTCTGACCTCTCAGAAACACCGGGCACATCTGGCAGTGTTAGTGAGCTAGAAAATGTGGCAGTGCCAAGCCCCCACCCTCCCAGAAAAGCTCAGGCCATTTACCTGTCTCTGACAATTAGTTTGGAGACTGAACTTTGGGAAGCTGTTGCTGCGTGTTGGGCTGACAGTCACCGCTTCCCATCAGTTTTAAGGTCCTAACGTGATTGCCTGTTTAGGAGTTTTGAATTCCTTGATGAGAGCCATTTTAACAGTGCAAACTATTAAGGCTGAGGTGATGTCTCTGCTTTTAATATGAAAGTTCTGTTATTCTGCAGAAACACCATAATGAATTAAAATATTCCCTATGGAGAAGTGTATTACTTTCTTGTTACAATATTAGACTGGATTAAAAGCAGCCGGGCAGGCTTTCATATCCTGGTGTAGGGACACTATTCAAGTACTGTAAAGCAAGAATAGCTTTGCACCACAACTCTTGAATTCAAAGATTGCCCTCCAAAGGTGCCACGCATGATGGATTATCACAGACTCTTTGTCCTGCCTTGACATTTCATTCCTGTCTGATGTCTTATGTTCTGCTCTGAATCTGCCAAACAACTGACCCTAGAATTTAATGCCACACCTTCTTCTCTTTCCTTTTTCTGAACAGCATCTTTTGCATCTGAGGCTCTGAAATACTGGAGGACACTGCATCTTCCTCAGGGACACGGACCAGGGGGAGCTGGAGCCTCTGGGGAGCTCAGAAAGGAATTGTGGTTGGTGGTCGCCTGAGGAGCTTACCTTCACACCAATGTTGCTCTGAAACGAGTTGTGTCCAACATTCAGGTTTGGTAAGGTATGCCATTTTTCCGCTGGTCTTCTTTTTGCTCTTTTCTGAATATCTACGTATGGGGAAAATAGAAAATTGGCAGTCTTTGTGTTTATTGCTGTATATGTGCCATGCTCATACTGCCTCCATAAATAACCTTTGCTTTCCCTGAATTTGGAGAGCGTTCATCAAGAGTGTAGTGTTTTTAAAGTCTTGGACTTGAGGGTGTGCGTGTTTACATCAAGCACTTGATTAAACAAAATGCTCGCAGATGGTTGTGTTTTGCTGCTGGTGATGTATACTTGGTGATAGGCATCCGCATTTTGAAAGTTTTGTGTTTCACTAATGTCTGCAGTTGAGAGGGTCAGAGACAAAAAAAAAAAATATACACTGAAGTAACCCATTTGTAATATAGCCCTGTGTTTTCCTTTGTGCTTTGTATATTCTCGTTGTTTGCCAAGGATGGAAATAATACCAATTTCTTGCATATTCGTACGTGTTCCCTTTGTTGTGTAGCACTTTTTTGCATGGGTGGAGGTTCACATATCCACACAACCATTGCCTCGCTTATGCTCTAACTGTAGCAAGGCAACATGCAACGTACCTTTTAGCCAGAAAATAAGGGCCAGGACTTGAGGAATGTACTGTTGACAAAGCTTCAGCTATAGAAGCATTTAGGGTAATACAGCCTCTGATAATACAGCTGGTTTTATCTAGGCCAAGTTATTCCTGTGGTGGCAAAGTTTTCTGATAAAAAAACCCAAATTTTGAAGTATTGGTTCCCAGATCTCAGCAGAATGGTATCAGATGATGCTATGTCTTTTTTCATTTAACACATGGGTATTGACTTGTTTCATGACTGAACCAGCAGTATAGTCTTGTTGAGGAAAGTACAGCAGCAATATAACACCTGTACTTGGTGTTAGTGGAGGGGAAGGAAAAAAAAAAAGTCTCTAAGAAGACATGAGGCATTCAGATGAGTGTGCATTCATCTTCTGCTTTTGATATTGTTGCACCAGTAGTGTTACTTCTGGAAACTGTAGGCTCAAACTCTCATGCTTCCGCAGAGCTCTGATGGTCTGGAGATTGCCTGTCTCCAGCAATTGCAGCGAACGTTGGTGGGAGTTGCTTAAATTAGGTGCTTAACTTTTAAATGTTGAGGGTCAAGAAAGGTCTGTTCCAACCACAGCATATGCTGTTAATTTGTACAGGCGTTTCAAGAAAACAACACTGATGTCAGGGAGGAGATATTCCCATTGTTAAAACCACTGCAGCGCTTGCTCCGTTTGTCTGCTCCAGTGGCACCTGGTTTCTAGAAGAGGCCGTTGTTAAACATTGCTCATGCTTTTGTTACCATCTTCACTTTTGTTTATTTCCAAGCTGCTGCTCTTGTGATTATAATACCTAAGGGGGAAAGCTGTAGGAGAGGTATTTCATAATCAAGAGGGCTTCTTGACTCTTGTGGAGAAATATTTTGTGCTATTATAATGTAGAAATCACAGCAATTTGCTTATTCCATTTCAGTGTGAGATTTGTAGGTGAAAGCGTGTAAATCTTCCTTGCAGTGAACGTGTGTGTTTTGCTGGGTGCGCAGGGTGCCGCAGGGCGTGTGAGGACCCGCACCAGAGCAGTTGGTTGCTGGTGTGACCGTGGTGCTGACCCTGCCTTGGGCAGGATGGTGGTGAGATGAGCTCCCCGTGTCCTTCCCACCCGAGTTGGTCCAACTCTCAGTCTAAGGTTCACGTCTCGGGCTGCAGCATGAGTAATACTCCAGCACAAAGGCTGTGCAGGACTTTGTAGAACCTCACAGTTTCAGAGGAAAAAGAGCATTTTCCATAGAATTGATTTATGCGAAACTATTATTTAGGCATTAAACTCTAGGTTGGGCTTTGGTTATATTTTTGCATTTTACATTGTGACTGTCAGATCAAAAAATTTGGTTCTTAAGGAAAGCTTGCATTCATGGAAACTTCATCTTTAAGAACATTGCAGGTTGAGAAGATTGTGCTAAAAAGTTAGCAACACTGCTGTTGTTCATTCAACTAGCTGAGACCTTTTTTTTATCCTTTCCCTTAATCTTGGGGGTTTATGCAAATTTACCAGAATAACTGACTACCATCAACTTTATCTGTTCCCGTGTCACCCTCGTAAAACAGAAGTGCTATTTATCCCCATTTTACAGATAGTGAATAAGGAAGAGTCACTTCAAGGTCACTTTTAAGCAGTAAACATCTGTCTCTGATTTGCATGCCATCACAAGTGCAAAGGTGTATCTCATACCCACAGCTGGAGGCATGAAGATAGCCCTGTCTGAGCAGCTGAGTCTACATGGCAAAGCAGGAGATCTGCATGTGGATCCATTTGGGGTCACTGCTCTGATCTAAGCCAGTTTCTTCCATGTGTCCTGGTCTCCCAAGTAAAGGGCTTTTTAATTAAGTGATTACAGTAACACATATGACATCAGGACACACGTTTGCTCCATATCTCTGCTGGAAATAGCAAGGTATGTCCAAATAATGTTAGCTGAACTCATTCATCTTTGCAGCACAACATTGTTTGCTCGTGTGAGACAAGCAGATTCCCTTTTAGCAGCATTTACGCAATTGTGGTGATGGCAATATTATTGTGTAGGGAATTATTTTAAATGGATCTGTAGATAACATGCAGAAGAATTTTTTTTTTTCCTTAAATTGCTCATTTTTTGGATTTGTAGAATCTGGTTAGTAAAATGCTCTGTTCTGCTGAAAAAGCACATTTAATAAATGCATAAGAGAAAAATTTTAAGTAGCCATTAAACATAGTTAATAAATTTTATCTTGCAAGTAGAATTGGAAAAAACCCTGTTCATTTAATGTGTTTTATGGATCTCGTAGCAATTAATTGTCTTCATTACATGGACATAAATCCTCAATGTAATTCACCTTTTTCAGATGAATCGCTTTGGAACTTTTCCCTTTGCTTTGTTTAGGCTGTAATATTATTTCTCTTTTAAAAGTTGAACCTCAACATCACCATTTTTTTACCATTCCCAAATGTTCTGTAAATCAGTTCAAGTTAACAAAATCTCTTCACGTTACAGGACAGTGCAGAGGTGATGTTGCAGCTGTGATGGTCTGATACAGGTTAAGCAGAGGGCTTACGTATTCAAGTCCTTCTTGACCTATAGCAGAGCAGTGGGGAGGTGTCCTTTTCTCACTCTCTATATTATGTCATTGGATAAAAAGTTATTTCTCTCTTCAAATCTTTCTTGTGTCTTATGTGATTTCATTTATGAAATCAGAAACAAATGCAAATTTTACGTGCCTCTAGGTTTGGATGTCAAAATAAAAGCTTAATGCAACTTCCCAGTGGCATGATGAGGGGTGCAGGTCTACTGGCTGTGGGTGAAAATGTGTCAGTAAAATTGTCCTCTGACATTTTTGAAGGACAAGTTTAGTTGGAGTGTCATGGGATGTCTGCTTGAATTCCCAAAGTTAAATTTCAAAGCTTCATTTTGAAAAAGTCTTTATTCTTCTTGACTGAATTTTGCACACTGAATAGGAAAACAGGACAGCATGTAGCATCGCTTTTTACATGTGTTTGTTATCAGTGAGCATGCTGAGCTTGTTTGTATGAGTAATATTTATGCAAATATTTTCTACTGTTTCTCTGAACTATTTTGCCAGGGTGAGGAAATAAAATGGCTATTATGTTTGCACGTTTTGTTGCAAGATCAGCAGACTGGCTGTTAACATATCAATTTCCTTGATGACACCACTTCTGCAACCCTATTCATTCAACTTCTCCTGACAGGGCTTTTATTGAATCCATCAGCCTGACACATATCAAAGCACAATTTCTGATAACAAATATCTTGGTGTAAAATGAATTAAAAAGCTGGTATCAGCAGCAGAACTGAGTTGAATTTCTGAAAGAGACTAAGAAACTCCAAAACTAACATGAGATTCTTAAGATATCAACCACAGAACAGTAATATAACAGTCCTTTACCTGTTGTACTCTTGAAGTACTGAGAAGTCAGTACTTGGGTCTGCCCAAAGTCATACAAATGGGCTTCTTCCTGGGTTGTCAGCCTGTGGCTCTGCCTTCTGGACTCTGGATTTTGTCGTGTTGCTTCAGAGAGCATGATGAAGTAGTGGTTTATTTTCTTCTGGAGACTTTCCTCCTGTGAGGACCAATGACCTCCTTGTAATTACTTTGCACTCTGGTCTTTGAGAAATTGGGAGACTGAGTGGTGGAAAATGCTAAGATTTGAATGGAGTAAACCTGCTTTCTCTGAGAAGACAAAGCAGTTTGGAGCCCCTTGTCCTCTGCAGAGCTGCTGCTTGGCAGCCTGGGGGCCATATCTTCCAGCTGGGGTGGAAAATGGCATGTGTTTGTTTGGGCTGCGGATGTTTTGAAGTTACCTGGCTCAAAACCTTCTTCTGAGAACACGTTTCCGTATCACTTGCAGACTTCTCCTATCTGTCTTGCTCTCCCCCTCCTGCTTTTCTATCCCCTTCATTTTTGCATTTCTTAGATGATAAGCAGCTTCAGGCAGGGCTGCCTTTTCACTGGTGCTGCTCTCACTGCGCCCAAGCTCGCTTCCCTCCTACTTTTGGCTAGCACACACTATCAAGTATTAGCTAATAATAATCATCATGCTTTTTGCTCTGTGGCATGTCTGCTCTTTGGATAAGTATCCACTGGCAGTTTGCAGCCTAGCAGAGAGGAAGAGGAGGGTGGCCAACAGTTGATGTGGAAAATTAATTATGAACTACCATCCTCCTGCCACATGGTTAAGGCACTTCTGCTTTCCAAGCTTTACATTCAACCTCACAGAAAAAAAGGAGGAGAATACTGCATTTCCTTCCTCGAATAGGGGGAATGTTGCCAGAACAAAGCTTAGTGGAGAATGTCACATGTGGGACTGATCATTTAGGATGCTTTAGAGCCTTTACTGCTCTGCCTGCAGCTGTGACACCACCCAGATAGTCATTTTTACCTTTCATTGGACAAATGTTAGCTTAATTGGGCATCCGAGTTGATAAAGGCCTGTGCGGGTGATGGGAAGTTACCCATGTCCCATATGCAGTCAGGGTGCAACATTTTGTGTTCCTTTAAGTGGTGACTTGGTAATGTTCAGGTTCAGATAAGCTACAGCTTGTTATGTTTTCATCCTTTGGGATGACATATTTATTTCATAATGATCCACAAAAACTGGCCTGTGATGTAGAGGGGGGAGAGTTTGACAGGCACTGTGTAGCCCTGGGAAAGTAATTACCTAAAGGAGCAGTTCTGTCCCTGAACAACCTCTGTCTTAAGGATCACGGAAATAATTGCTGCAAACCCTGGCACCATGTGTACTTCAGGAGCCATTCTGGTTTCATAATTGCATGCTGGGTCCTGCTAGCTCGCGTTGAGCACTGCAGAACCAGCACAGCACAATTTGAGTGCCAAAGACGCCCTTCCTTAGATCGTTCTGTAGGATGCACGAAAGAGCCTGAAAGAGTTAAGATTTTGGAAAGCCCTGACGACTTTTGTAAATGACTGTTTGGGGCTTAGCTGAAGAAATGAGCATTTGTTGAAACTTTCTTCAATAAAGCCTTTGTTTAGTTTAAAAGGTATTAAAGTGTGCAATGGAAACAGCCTTGGAAAGGCACAATGGTAACTGGTGTGAAGCGGTAGGGAGATACTTTGCAGTATTAAGTGTCTGTTTGGACCAGAAAAATCCTTCAGGTTGTTCAAGTTTTCAGTTAAGGTACCAGAAGTGTCTCCACTTTGCACATTTTTATAATGGAAGAATGCTTGCAGCTTCTGACTGCTTTGATGGTTGACCAAGTGGTGGTGCTCTAAGAAATACCTAGGATTTTGTAAAGGGCCAAATTGCTGCCAGGTGAAAGTCACTGACTCAAATCATGATGGTGTGGCTTCCAGTGTCCTCTTCCTGAGCTCTATCTCCTGATCGACACAAACCTCTTTCTCGGTTATTGAGCTGAGTTTTTGCAGCCAGGAGCTTACATTTGGAAGTAGAAACAAGTTCTTTAGATGTGCTGCAAATAATTACGAATATGTTTAACGAAGGGAAGCTGAAACATACTGAAAACATTTGGAAATATGAGAGAATGTGTCCAGCCAACCATTAGCTGTGAATGGAGAGTTCTTGTTGGCATCGTTTAATGGGAGCTTTCCAGCTTTTAGTTTCTAGAGTGAATATATAGAAAACAGCAAAAACTAGAAAGGCAGGGTAGCTGGAAGTGGCTGGAAGGAGAAATGGCTGCCTTTTGCTTCGGGGAGAAAAGGGATGGTGAAGTGAGCAGTGCTTCTGTCAATGGGCTAACACCCCCGGTAGCCTCTTCCTCCCAGTTACTGGGATCAGACCAGCAGAGACCCTGCTGGCACTGGAACCCTCTAAGCAAGGTAGTGTCTTATTCCTTCACCACAGCAAACGTTGTCTGTTGTTTTCTCCTGACTAGTTGTTTGACAACAGGGAGATTTTTTTTTCCTATTTTTTTTGTCCCCTCCTCCTCTACTGGGTGGTATAAGTAGCTCCATTTATGTCTCACCAGACAAGCTTGGTACCTTTTAACATTAGTGGCCTTATGCCTTTACCCCATCTCACAAACTGGCCCCTGATCTTTTTGGAGACTCCCCTCTTTTCTTCCAAATGCTGTTGTGCTTGTCAGTCTTAATGTCGTGTGAGAAGGAACTCTTGAGTTTTGCATCATATGTTATATAAAGACTTGGGCTGGGGGACCAACAGGTTGATATGCACTCAAGCAGTGTTGTGACGATGCCGTAACCCACATAGGTGGAGAAGGTGAGAACCAAAGCACTCAGAGTACAGACTGTAAAAGGCAACGTAAAGCTTAGGAACATGCCATTACCCTGGCAGACCTCATGCCTCTGTTGGGTACTGGTGGCTCACAGCTTCTCTCCTTCTGCTCAGCAGTACTCTGAGCAGCATGCTGGGAGAGAGAAAATATAAATGAAGAGAATTCAGGAAGTTTTTTACAGACTCCTTTGTGTTATATTTATGAAATTGGGTGGGAGAAGTGGTGCTGACTGCCACTGCAGCTGAGGGGACCTTCCCAAGTATTACTGAGTGCATGGCTGAAGTAGGGAAGTTGCAAGTCATTCTCTGCACAGTTGTGCCACCAAAACACGGAGCACCGCCATGCTGTGCCTATGCTTGCATCCTATTCTTTGATGGCTTCTTTCCTGGGATTTTGGCTGCCTCTTGCTCTCTGTAGCAATTTGACCCACTGCCCTGTAACTGATGACCAGCACTGCAGAGGAAGCTCACTGGGTGGCTCTCCAGCTGGACAAGTCCCAGTGGCCATGGTGGGACCTACCCTGACTTAACTGGTGGGACAGACCAAGTGGTGGATGCTCTGTTGCATAGTCTGGTATACTAGAAACTGGTGCCACCATTTGGGATGAGTCCAGATGAAAGACTGGCGGCAGGAGCAGGCTGGGCGCACTGAGTAACAGTCGCTGTGCCTTGGGCAAGCATCATGCATTTGCTGAGTTGGAGAACAAGTGTGCCATGCACTGGGCAGGCCTTTCTTGAGAAGGGGGACCAATTGTGTGGTTATTGCTGGGAAGAAGGAAGCCCCTTAGCCTCTGCATTGGGATTTGTGTTCATGTGTGACCCCACATGGTCATGCTGTAGCACCTGCAATGAAGGCCGTGCGCTCCTGTTGGCTGTGCGGGAGGTGATGAGGGAGGCTGGCCAGGGAGGTAGGAGGACATTTAGCCATACGTGCACTGCAATTTGTTCAGAGTAATGTCTCTCCTCCTTTCAAGGCCACTGAAAGTTTCCCCTGCAACGCCCTTAAAAGAAAAGGCAGTGAAACAACAAGAAAACAAGTGTTTCTCATTAGGAAGGCTTGTAGGCACCTCTCCTTGGCTCAGGAACAAGGGAAAGGGAGGTGGGCAGACCTGCACTCTGCTCACTTTCTGTCTGGGAGGAATTTCTACTTGTTAATGATTAATTCAAATGTTTCTTGTCATGAGTACAGTGTGCACAGAGTGATAAATCTGTGGTGGGTTAGAGGTTGAGGTTGCTTAGTGCTGACAATTAGTTTGAGCCACAGGCTTTGCTTTCATTGGCATTTTAACAGCATTAACCCAGACCTTGTCAATTAAAATCCGGACACATTTTCATGAGGGACATCTTCTTCTAATGATAAGTGTAATAATATCACTTTTATTCATTTAAAACCTGTCAGACAGGCCATGTTTCCTGGAAAATAACTGTCCAAGTTTTACATTGCCTAAATAACTAGGAAGTATCTTTCAGTTTCTTGAGTTAACATTTCATCAAAAATAACTAAAAGCAAATGAGGCCATAGCTGTTCATCTTTGAACACTTACCAACTTCAATCAAGGTAATTTGACTTTATCTGCTAAAATAAGCAGGTTATTAGCCTTCACTTTGGAGGCCAGTAAACATTTGATAATTGCCTAAAGTCGATGATGGGGATTTATACTTTTTATTATTGGTTTTTCTAACTATTTGACAGCATAGCTCCAGAGCATGTCCTAGACAGCGATCCATTTATGCAGTTCACCTGTTCATTAGATGGAGGAAGAAGCCTGGGTGTAAGGGTTGATTAAGGAACTTGTCTGAGTTGCACAAAGAGTCTGCAGTAGAATAAAACCCAGAAATCCTGTGTCTGTTCTAGTCCATTAACGGCAGTAGTTTTTTATGTGTTTATGTGTCTGTAAATATTATATTTAGAATCTCTGTCAGGCCATAAAAATGAGTATTTAATAGTTGGAATGGGAGTGATATATCAGATAGCAATTGAAAATCCATTGTGGTTTTATTTTAGCATGGCATGAAAAATAACAAAGTGAAAATCATCTTCAGTTTTGCATGGAAAAATACTTTTGAGTTTTCTGAGAGGTGGTTCATAAGTGAAATCCTTTATGAAAAGCTAGGGTAGGGAAGCAAAAAGCTGTGTCAAGTAATACCGTATTTAGCTCTTGCAGTGTGTTCGGTCTGTGCTTGTCAATACGAGTGGAAAGTGCTGCACTTCTTTTTATTTAGGTGCTCCCTTGTTTCTCTGCTAAGAAGGGGATTACTGGCCTTTAGCCAGATCTCATATATTTATTTCCTTTATTTGTCATCTCATTCCTTTAAAATCTAGGTTCTTCAAATAGTCAGCACTTGTGTATTTAAAAACCTCATCAGTACTATAAATGCTGTTCTTCTCTCGTCCTTCTCTGAAAGGTGTAGAAGGAGCTCTGATTAATTAAAAGCACCTCTAGGTGATGCCATAATATAAATAACCTGCCTTATTTCTATAGCATAATATAAATAACCTGCCTTATTTCTATAGCAACTGGAATAATGCCACCAGTTGTTAGTAGTTCAAAATTCAGGGCATAGCATGGACTCTGAGTAGGAAATCCAGGCACAAAATATTGCATTGAAAAAAGGTTGAAGAATAACAACTGAGAAGTAAATGGACTTGTGGTGCTGTGACTGTATTCTGGAAGGTAATAGTTGTGCTTTTAGTAAATACAAATACTCATTCAGCTCCGCTCTGGTAGGGCTCTTTTTTTCCCTTTCCAGTATGACCTGGCAAGCCTGTAATCTGCGTTCTGGTGCACATATAAAGGGCACTGACAACAGCATAGCTTGAAGGCTGTAAATATTATCACATATTTTTTCCAGTGAGCCTTTAGCAACTGAGCTGTGTGTTATGTCTCTTATTACTGTCTTTTTTTAAGAGTGCATTTATAAGCATTAGAGGTGATCAGTAAAACCTGACCTACCTTTGCAAGTTAAATAGGCCCGATTTGAAACTATCAGGCTTAAAGAGATTCGGATTTGCTAACAGTGATTTAAGAGCAAGCGAGGTCCATTTACATGCTACTTCTTTTCCACTTTTGAGGTTTGAATTGCATCAAAAAGTCTGTCACATTGCATGTTTGAGCATGGAAGTTGCAGCGAACACTTTATTGAGCATGTCTTTACGTAGTAACTGCCTTCTTACCTTGCAATTCTCTGTATCTTACTGAAAAAGTGATATAATTAATACATATAGAACAGTCCTGACTGTACAGAGTGAAGTCTCGATGAACTTTAAGCAGTAATTTCTATTGGTCACTTTTGGTCTTTGGGAGATGTCCAAGGGGGAGAAAAGAATGTACAACTAAAGACACAAAATAATCATAAAAAATCCAAAGACTTTTAGAAGAACTGAATCCTAGCTACAAAGATATATGTTCATGATGTTCCTGGCACAAAGATATAAAATGCTTAAGGACAGATTTTTTTTTTTTTCTGTTACACAAGTGGAGTTCTTTTGAAGATTTATTCTATAGAGACCTCACTGAAAATATTAGTATGTTAAACAGTATTCTGTACAGGCCTTGGAAAGGGAGACAACTCTTCACAGCACCCAGCTGTTTAGCTGGCTGGGTCCCTGCTGCCACTGAGAGCAGCTTTGGAGGGCAGCGCAGTGCTGTGATTTCTCCTGCTCGTCTGTCCCACCCGGCCGTACACACTGCACTGCGCTGGGGTGCTGCAAGGGCAACCCTTTTACCATTTACTGCTAATTTTCTAATGGGTAAGTTTGTTGGTGAACCCTTTGATGACAATATGGAAGTGGAGGCCGGAAGGACAGCATTCTCCCACAGCGCAGGTCCAGCTGGGCATGAGGAAGGGATGGATTGATGCGGTACAGTAGTCTTTTATTTTCTCATTTCATGACTTAAGCATTTAATTTAAGAACCTGAAAGCCATATGGAATGGTCCTGCGTCATGAAAGACAGGTTTGGTGATACAAATTAAACACTTTATTGGCTTAAAATTAGCCTGAAAGTTGTAGCAATAAGTAGGTCATTGAGGCAAATGTGCTGAAATGAAACCTTCCACAAGAATGTTGTATCCTGCAGATGTGAGCTCTGTTACGGAAAACTATTTTAGGATGTTTTAAGTATTTTAATGGGGCTTGTTTGTCATAGCTATCCAGCTATCTGTTGGACTAGTTTTTATTACTGTTGTACATAGTGTGGTACTTCCGGAGGTTGCAGCTGAGACTGGACATAATATATGCATTCACTGCAAGTGTCTCTTAGTTTCACAAGATAATTACGTGCCAGCCACTACTCCTCTCCTCTGCAGGGTTCAGGTTTAGAGCAAGAGGTGTGTGGACTAAGTAAAAGCCCTCAGAAGCCACTATTGCTCAAATATTGATGGATGCCTCTGTTGCTTTACGTGGGGTTTGTGTGTTAATTTTGACTTTAGACTTGTGTGCATCCATGTTCGTACTCTGTTGGAGTAGTTATTAATAAACATTCTTAATAATGAGCCATTTTGTTCATAAATGGTTTTATCTGCCTCTATGACCAGTTTGAGCCCTACTGTGCTTGGTGCTGGAGAGCGAGGTCATATGTGGCAGTCCTTGGCCCAAAGAGGTTTTGTGTTTTTAAAAAAAAAAAAAAAAAAAGTATAGTGGGTGAACGAGACATATTTGCCGGCAAGCTTGGAGGTGACAGATGGAGCACAGCGGTGAAGATGAAGGGTGTGCAGAGCTCCGTGTGTTGCAGGGCATCAATGATCAAAACTCTTCTTTGTTGTGGTGCCTGTACGAGGCTCACGGCAATCAGGGATTTGGTTTGCTGAGACTAACTCCTGCCTTGTTAACTACTACTTCTTCATTATTTCTGTCTATATCCATCTGCTACCTCAAATTCCTTAGGGTTCAGACAGCTTTTTGTTTTTGTGTTGTGTAGTACTGAATTCAGTAGAGTCCTGGCCCAGGGTTAATGCTAGTAGCTGTTAGCAGTGGCATTTACACATAAAAATAAGACACTGGAAAAACAATTATTTTCATGTTCTGATTATCTTTATTTGCATTCCAGCATCCGCTGAATCTTTGAAACTGAAAAATTATTTAAATAAATGATACATGATTAAAATGATTATTATAATGTTCTCTACCACAAATAGTTCCATGCAGGAAATGCAGAGGGTTTTTTTATGTGGTTGTTTATATATACATCTCTATTTGTCTGGCAAATAGATTTTATGCTACAGCCTACTGGCTGGAGCTTTCCTAGGTGCTTATTCATATTTAATATAGCTCTCCCATGTATTTGCATACATAAATACACACTTGTTTTTAACACCTGTTGGCATCCTTTAATTATATATTGACCCGTAGGCTGTTGGCTTTGAGGTCTGCGCAGCCACAGATAGCTGTATGTTATGCGTTGCTCTTCTTTCCCAAGACCTGAGCCCGCTTTGCACTGACCTGCCAGCTGAAGTTTACCCTTCTGGCACAACGCCACAGCTAAGTGCCTTTCAGCGAGTTCTCGGCTATAATCCTGAGCTGATTTCTGGGATGCAATTCACTGCTATGGTTATCATATCAAAAGGGGAGTGATTTACATTTCCCGCACGTCTCGGTGTTGCCAGCCTCGGAGGATGCTGCAGAGGGAAAGTTAACACAATTTGATAAAATAAAGAAAATGAGCCTATTTACAGTGTTGCATCTTATGCTGTGGAGGAATTTGATGCAGGCACAAAGTTGGCACCAAGTACAAATTTAGGCTGTGCACAGAGATTAATTTTAGGGCTTTTTTTGGCTCCTGGGAAAAGTAGGAAGATTGTCCCTAAAGGCTGAATGTATGGAGAGCAGTACGCTTGCCTTTGTGTGCCTTTCCTCTTTATCTTGATTTCTTATTGTGTTGCCCTTTAGATATTAATCCAGAGTAGTGTCTGCATAACACGTTATCTTTGTTTTATCTGACCCCCTCAGCCCTTTGCATTTCCCTCTCTGAAAAGGCATTGAGCAGTCACGCCGGCATCATTTGTACAAAGTGAAACACTTTACGTTGAGATATTTTAAGCACGTCCATACTGGAAATGCCATAGGAATGGCAAGGCTGCAGCGTTTGCTGCTGATTCGCATTCAGCTGCCCAGATTTGTATGCAGAAGCAGACTCGGCGGCGGCCTCGCATCGTTTCCTGTATAGCAATTACTTATCAGGAACACACAAGCCCAATTAAGGAACTGGAGGGAGGTTGTAGTGCTGAGAGCGTGGCCATGCCTCCCCTGTCCGAAGGGGCAAAGTGCTGCGACCTGAGTTGAAAGGTCCCTTTTCAGAGGTTGCATGGGTGAGGCTGCACATGGTCGAGTTTGGAGAGGCAGGGGATTTATCTGGTGTAGGGGACTGAACTGGTGATGTTACTCATCTCTGAGCCAGATTCCTGCGGTCTGGTCTAACTTTGTCTTTATTTCCTGTTTTTTATGAGCACCTTTCTTGGATATATTCAGTGTGCTGCAATGAGGGGTTGTGTGGAAGGGGCACTTGATGAAAACATAGTGAGCAAAGCGCTCTCAAATTTATTGTACCTTATCTTTCTCATTTGAGGTTTTGATGTTGTGTACTTGCAGCTGCAAATGTAAAAAAAAAAGTATCAATATCGTAAGCCTGCCAGGACTGGTGACAGCTCCTCTGCAGCGTTTGTAGTCCCAGGTCGGGGATTTTTCTAGGCGTTAGTGGGTAGAGGCGACCAAAATTCACCTTCAGGCTGTTCTGGACAGGGTATTCTTTCCCTCCCATTCCACTTCACTTTTCTTCCCTGCATCTCAGTAAAGAAATATCTTCATTCACATCTACACTATAGCAGCTTTAAAAGATTTGAGGCTTTGCTTAGTTCTCTCTTAACTTTAGTAAATCCTTTAAAAGCAAACCAGCATAGAGGTTGACCGCACCAGGAAAATGCCACCATGCCACCTTGATTAGTTTGTGTGCCTGACCTCCTCTTCCTCCCAACTTTGACTACTGCTTCTTGTCATCTTGTATTTCAGCTTTTTCTTTTCTTTTTTTTTTTTTTTTTTCCCTCTTCCTTTACTGTCTATGAAGATGTGTGCTGCCTGATACCATCACCTCACCGCGCTGTTTGAATCTTAATGCAAGTGCCCTGGGAAGAGATTACGCTCAACCTTCAAACTGATACATCTCTTTTAATGTATGATGTACAAAGAGAAGACTATTTCTAATTCTGGATCCTGGAAATTAAAACCAACATGTGCATGTGTTGCTTTATCTGGACGCAATGTAAACTTCAGTGGAAATAAAACTACAGCGTGGGTTCTTGGCTGGCATATAGCTTAGTCAGGGCGCTTTTCTGCATACCTCATCCGTGACAAAAAGGGATGCTCTGCATCTTTCTGTCTCCTTCACTTCTTTTTTTCATTTTCTTTTTTTTTTTTTTTTCCTATTTTTTTAAGAACTGATTTCCTTAGGGGGTTGTTAATGTTCAGGACTTTTTTCCCCTGACATTTTGGACAATGATGTGACAACACAAGTGCATCTATTACTCTTCTGCTGGACGCTGACTAAAGGACTTGATGGATAATGGCCACATTTTCCAGCAGCGCCTGATGTACATGTGAGAAGGATGACTGAGTGACCTGCATATAAAACCAAACTATATTGGGCACGAAGTCTGATCACGGGATAGGCAGCCTTTCATCATGAATTCCTTATTTTACTCCTCTTCTCTCTGTTGCTGGAGATCTGGTGCTTTCTGTGTTGTGGCAGTGCAGTTTGTGGTGTGGGAATCTAAAATCTCCTTCATGGGAAGGGAAGGCAGAGGGCAGCAGGCTTGTATGGCACAGGGAGCTTTGAGAAAAGGAAGTTGTACAACTGAAAACAGAGCATCACTTCACCTTTGGCTGCTAAGGAAAACTGATTCTCCTTTGCCTTGAGTGATCAGTTTACACCTGTGCAAACTGAATGTAAAACAGCACTGGCTGGAGCTTGTGTTTGGTGCTGCTGTGGGTGCCCACAGCCTTCAGGGAGAAGGGGAGAGAGCTGGAAGCTATTGGGGCTTGCCGGGGCTCTGGGCCTGGGAGTTGGATGGCTGCTTGCGTGTCATGTCCCACCAGGGCTCCTTGCCCTGGCAGGTGAGACACGCTGGCTGGATGCCGTGCGTTTGGTGCTTTGCTGGGTGCTGTACACCTTTTGCTGAAGCTGATACTGCTCTACTTTATATTCTACAGCAATAGACGTGCTAAAGTTGATTTTGAACTCATGTGGCTGGGAGGGTGTGGGGAGGAAAGGGGGTTACAGTGGGGAAGGTATGAGGTCCTCTTCCCTCCCTGTCCCCCAGCACGTCAGTTAGTCACGATCCCCCTGACCACTAACTCACGTCTCCTTCCATTTTCTCTCTTTGCAAGACCACTGTGAGAAATGATCATGGATTCAAGTAGCTTTCATGGAACTGGAAAAGGAAAAGTGTAAGAGTGCTTTTACCAAAAGTGTAAAAAGAAGGGTAAGACCAGCTGCATTTTGCACCTGGAGCACCAGCGTGCCGGGGGAGGAGGGATGGCAGTTCTGCCCTCAGCTGTATCATTCTCATAAGCAGCACGTCAGGAGTCTGTGACAGGATGGGAATCCCCAAACCCTTGTTTTGCTGAACTGCTCTGGAATACAATGAAAATACATATATTTTAAATAATTTTAATAAAATTAATAAATATTTTAAATAACATATATTTTAATTTTAATAATTAGATGGGCTTTTGGGTTCAGGGAGTAGCTTACAGGTGAGATTTCTGTGATGTGGTGAAGTCTGTTTCATTCTTGATGTGCTCCAAGCAGACCTTGAATGTTCAATTTCCACAGAGGACACACTCATAAACGTTTGCGAACAAATGGGAAATTGCAGTGTGCCAACAGAAGAAAATAACAGAATGGAAAAACAGAGCCCTGGTTGAGTACCTGTTTCTGGAAGAAATTTTCTGTGAATAAATCAGCTGACTTCTCCATGCTACGGATTTTCCATCTTTCCAGGTGTGCTTCCTCACCCTTACCTGGGATTTTGGGAAGATGAGTAATTTGCCAGATGTGGGGTAGTAAGGGGTCACACCAGAAACGCTGGAGAACGTCCCTCCATCAGACATGGATGTGCCACAGAAATCAAAGTGCCCTCTGTAGCACTGCCTGCTGTCATACTTGTTCTTCAGTTTGTTTAAGGCAGCAATGTCTGGAAAACTTCCTTTCCTCTACCTAATAATGTAATGTAATAATGTTTACCTCAAGTGAAAAAGGGTGCGCAGCTGTGATTGGCATCTACAAATCTGCAAGTAATTCCTTGCATGGTTTCAACCAAAAAAAAAAAAAAAAAGTCATGAAAATATTCTGCAAAGAAATGATGATATCCCACGTGCCTTATTATAGAATATTTTGCCAAAAAGCTTGTGGCTGTAACAAGGAAGTTGATATAGTTCTCCATTGTCACACCATTAAAACCTAATTGCCCCGGGTTTCTTGATGATCTCCAACACAGCTGTCACATTGCCCCTTTGAAAAAAATGAACTGACATCACAAGCACAAACTTCAAAACATCTTTTTTTTCTGGAAAAAGGCAAACTTATTATCAAGCAGTCTCTGGTGTGTTTACCAAACTTGTTGGAATATTGTGCTGAATTGGGCCCCTGTTGCTTCTATATCACAAGATAAGCAATTATTCAGGTTTCCTGTCAGACTTGTGCATTACCACATTACAGCTACCACCAATATTTTGTACTTGCTGCCTGCATATGTGAGAGTATTATTTAATAGTTGCACCTAGAGTAGGGGTTGTATGTTCCCAGGATGTATTCCGCTCTCTTGCTGCAGGAAAGGTGTCCTCAGAGCCCTCGCTGCTGCCTGTTGTGTCCCCTGTAAAATGGGAGCAGTAAATGCTGTCCTTTTCATATTGCATGTGCTGAGTGCTTCATCCTGGAACAATGCATTGCTGCTGTTCAAAATGGGCCCATTTTCCAAGAAAAAGAAATGTAGTATAAGAATAGTGAAAATAGCTCATTTTCTGAGCTTCTAACAAGTATGAACTCTCTTCCCAAATAACTGAATATAGTTTTCCCTTTAATTGGAGATATTTCCAGCCTATCTTGTTCCTTAGAATAGCCCCTGATTGATAAGGAGGCTTTTCAAAACAGTAATAACCCAGCTCCCTGTGGCTTTTGGTAGGAGTTCAGCAGCTGATTTCCCTTTGTGGCTTTACTATTAATCTCCCATTGACCTAATCTCCCAAGCGGATACATGTGCTACACATGCAGACCCTCCTAGTTCCAGAGTGATGGCCACGTGAGCTCCTGTGTAGCCCTAACCGTGGCACCAACACGGTTTTATGACTCAATGAACCATGCTGGGCTGAGCAGGGCTGTTATGCTTGAGGTTTTTTTAGTGGCTCAGGGGGGAAAATGGCGCAATTTTACTTGCAGCTGTCATTCTATGCTCCTGTGAGGGTTAAAAAGAGATTTTACAATGGTCAAAATCGATGTGAAAGAGAAAGAACACTTTGGAACTTGGGAAAAGCTTCAAAAAACCATATATTTAGTCAAATGCTTTCTAGACTAATCTTGCTCCTTATCATATAGGAGGTATGGCTGTCAGGAGTGAGTTCAGGGCAGGGTTAGGGTTAGTGTTATTGGCCCGACTTGGGCCTCATAGTCTGGTCCAGGGCTGGTGGACATGAGGGGATGGGCGGAGAGATTGAGGATGCTTTCTCGCCAGGACCTGTACTCACCCAGTTTCTGGAGCCTGCTGGACATGGCTTGAACACTGCTTTCTTACCCTTGTTCAGTAGGAGATCGTAGATGGCAAAGATTTGGAGAGATTGGTTTAGTTTGAAAACAAGTCCTTCCCTCTCCCTCAAATGCTTTTTTTTTTTTTTTTTTTTGAAGGGGGAAAAGCAATCAACCAGCTAAAAACAGCATAGTGATGACAAGTTAGTGATGCCTAGCCTGTTCCAGAAGGCTTCGTTGTGTGTAGCACTAAGTGGTTTTGTTTGTACAAATTAATTACTGAAAAAGAAAAAAGCTCATAGCCTTTGGGAAGCCATGCTGAGACTGAAATAGCCACAGAGGGAAGAAGGAAAATACCCCAAAACCCATGAGCATGCAAATAGCTGCAAGGTGAAAAGTGAGAGGAGTTTTGCAGGGCAGTAACTGTGAATTAGGGAGACTCAAGTGATAGGGTCACTGAACTGGCAACCTGAGTTTTTTAGGAAATGCGTCATTCCTTGCCTTGCTTTAAGCCTGAGTTTGACACCTGTGCAGGTTTGAGGGTAGCAGTTGCCATCTCTCTTCTCAAAAACCCTGCGGGAATCCTTGTCGCTGGAAGATTTGCCGAAGAGTCTGATTAGAGCTAGACGTGCAACGACCCGCACAAGACTCATTTTCTGTCTCTAAGTGGCAAGATTGCAGCGGGCTGAAACGGCGTGTGGTATCACCGGGAGGGAATCAATCACTTGCATGGATCAGCAAGGAGCTGCAAGCTCCACGCAGGAGAGGGGTTCGCTTGGCGGTCAGAGCTGGGATGAGGGCTAGCGGTCTTCCATTGACTAACTCACCTGCACTGCAGCTCAATGGTGGACAGAGAGGGGCTTTTTTATCTTTTCTGAAGCTGGAGAGGGAATTAGTCCCTTCTGGAGTGAACTAACAACCTCCGGCATGCATCATGCAGGTGCACGTGCAGGGGGAGATGGAGGCGCTGCTGTGAGCATAAAATGCAGCAGGGTGACAGCTGGCAGACGTCCATTAGCATGATGATAATCCTGTAAATGGAAATGCTTGCAAGTGAGAAAAGATGAAAGTGTGTATGTGCTTGTACGATCCTTGTTATCATGTTATCTTGGATCTTTAGGGACAAAATAGCCACTCATGCATGGAGAGTAAACAGACACACAGTATGTATAAATAATGTGTGGAAGAGGAGCTTCGGAATGCAATTTCCATCTTTATTTAAAAACCTGCTACTTAGGCAAATTATTATAATTCCAGTGACACTAACTAATCCGTCAGTAATTAGGATGGGAAATGGGAATATATTCCACAGAAATGATCTTGATATTTCACCAGTCCAATTGTACAGCAGCCTTCTTGAAGAATAAGCTGTCATCTGCCCAGAGTTTTTTGGAAGGCTACAATTTAGCTGATTAAAAAAAATAATCAAGAAGATTCCCCTGGAGAACTCCATGTTAGTCTGAGAACACCAAGTTTAGAATAATGTAATTAGTAGTGCTTTCGCTGCTTTTACTGTATCTTGTCTTAGCATTGCTGATTATGTAAATAGTTATAATAATCCCATCTTTTTTCAGCATCAGTAGCATCCTGTGAGCTCAGCCCTTCTCCAGTCTCAATGAAGCCACGTGGCTGCTGATTTACCGTAGATGCTTGTGCTACTCCCTTTGGAGAGCTCTTTTCTAGCAAGGCGTAGGCACGCTCTTCGTGGATTTAAAAGAGAGACTATTTATCAGAGGGTTTTCAAGAGTCTAAACTGCAGATGAACTTCTGTGTGCTTGTGGTTATAGCTTTGGTAAATGACACATGTTGGAGAAATATACTGTTTTCGGAGGGAAAAAAAAAATTGAATATGTTTCTACCTGTCTAACAAGTGCTGGCAACACACTTAGCATAGCTTAGGTAATTAAAAATGATACTTAAGCAGTAACCCCACTTATTTCTTATCAAAATAGCCCTTTTAGCCTTATGTTCTTGAGCATGTTAGAACAACTTTTGGAAAGTGCTTTAAATTGCACTTGTGAAAACACTGAGGAGCTGCAGCTTTGGTGTTGAGTCTCTGGCATCCAGCACTGGGTGCGCTCCACATAGCCCGGAGCACCCACCTTTAAGTATATACGATTTGCCAAAATAACAATGAAGGACTGCTAGGAGAAACAGTTCCGAGAGAGACAGCAAAGCCATGAGACATGAGGAGTTCCTGACGCTGGGAGCATTAAACCTTGCCCCTTCTGATCGGCCAACTCTGTAGTTGTGACTGCTAATTTTTTATCTACTCTTAAACATGCTGTAGGGATCAGCTCCTCTATCCAGGAAAACATGCTTTGTAATGCCAGGTTCAGTATTTTGCACAGAACATGGTAATCAAGTGAGTTCGTTCCTTGGGTTTGCTCTCTGTGGGGAGTAAATGAAGATCACCAGACGTATTTCACTTGCAGCCCAAAACAGGTTTAAATATCTGTTTTTGGAGGAGTAAGGCAAATGCAATTCCGACCTTACATCGTGTGCCCCTACTGAAGCAGGCCATTGTCAATGAAAAATTCTCTTACTAACCTTTAAAAATGGGTTTTTCTGTAATTCTAGTTCTGCTGAAGGGTAAAGCTGTATACAGTAATTGAATCAGTGGTGCATGCAGACTGAAATTTTGCAGGATGCAATTATGGGGCTATAATGGATTGTCTCTGTTTTCCTCTCTCTCTTCCCTCTCTTGTATCTTCTTTCTCTTTGCTTTTCCTTCTTCTCTTATTTTAGGTGTTGGAACTGATATCTGAAAAGGTTGAGTGGTTTAGTGAGGAAAGCTGAAACTGTGATTAAGGATAACCTGGATTTTTAATCTGTTTTGAACTCTTCACCTCCTAATGCCCTGGTCGTCTCTGCTGGCTAAATTAGGATGAAGCAAAAATCTTGCTTAAAAAAAAAAAAAAAAAAGAAATTAAAATTCTCAGTAGAGTGGAGTAGGGCACCTTGTACAGGTGCTGCCAGGGAGCCTCTTAAACATAGTGGGGTGATCCTCGGATCCCGCTGTCACAGGAGAAGGGAGCACTGGGATGCCAGGAGTTGTTCAAATCCCTGGGACAACAGTGCTGAGCTGAGAGGGCTTCTTTTTCAGCAGGCCAGAAATACAGTGCATTCAAACAGCAACACACCTTCACTGGGGCATAAAGAAAGAGAAATCTTGAGTCTGCACACAAATCATACGCAAGCGTATGGCTGTACTCGCGGTACACATACCCTCACGTGGGCCAGGGAGTCATGAGTGGTGGTGTCTGCAGCAAGGACAAATTCCCCTGTTTGAAAACCAGGAGTGAGAATGTGCACAGCTACTTCTTCCTCCTCAGATTTCAAAAACTTTTTTGCCTGCTGTAACATAGAGGTTGTTCAGTCTCTTGTTTTAGGATGCACGCCATCCTGGTAGGATGCCTGATTATACCACATCTCTCAGCAGCCACAATTGCTTGACAGTTTTAGCTTGAATTTGGGGAAGTTTGCTGGATCATCCAAGCTGGGTCAGTAGTAGATGTTGTCTCAGTCAGGTTTGCCTTACCCAGACTATGGGAATGTCTCCTATATCTCTTCAGCTTTAACGTGAATTATTTCAAATGAGCTATTTCCCTTGCTAGGATATCAGGGAAATGCACCATTGAATAAAGCTGTTCTTTCCTTTTTTGTTTTGGTTTTTCTCTCATCTTTCTAAAGTCACAAGACAAAAGCTCACCTTAGCAATGCCATACTAGACCTAGGCTGACTAGTTTCCAGGCAGCCCAGAATTAAATCCCCATTTATTTAGCAACTGCTAAAACAACAGAAACTGCTTTCTAAATGCCAGATGAATTGTGGATGTTGGAACAATTGCAATTGTTTGTTCCCTACTGATACTCACTGACCTGCATCTCTCCTGACACTTTGGCTTCTCAAAACCTTCACTTTGCACCTCTCTAAAATCTTTCATCTCCATGCTCTGAGGGGTGGCCTACATCCGTCCTTTTTGCCATCAGTCGGCTTGCTATTGCACCATGTTGAACCAACCTTTCCAGGGTTGTCTTTTGCTGCCCCTAGTCGTAATAAAGCAGAGTGTATTGACCAGAAAAGCTTACACAGGCCCTAAATTAAATTCTGTTATGAAAAGCAAATTCAACCATGAGATCTTTTTTTCCCCAGTATATGCTGGGAGACTGCATTAGGATTTAGAAGTAGGGCTGAAAGTTTTAGATGCAGACTAGTGGCTCTCTTTTCATTAACGAATGCCGTTTATTGAAAAATAAATAAATAAATAACAAATCCCTCCTTTTGGTGTTTCTGCCTCATATGCCTGTGTCACAGCCTTTTTTCCTTATAATTAATCAACCCATATCTCTCATGCAGCTCTGCTTGTCAGCAGGGATTAAAGCCTGACAGTACTTAATCATCTTGTATTTCATAGAAGACTAAAAATCTCCCTTTGCTTTCTCTTCCCTCCTTTCCCTTTCATTTCCTTGTCTTTTCTGGGTATGTAGCAGAGTGTCTGCTCTGAGTGTCTGAAGTTTTTATAAAGGGAGTGACAGGTATAAAATTCTTTTCTTGGCTCTTTTCTTCTGTGACCCATGTAATTCCCTCATGAGATCATTTGCTGTGACATTTTGGGTGTACTGTGACCTACCCTGTTAGCACAGAGGTCCACCAGACATTTAGCCTGTAAGAGTATGTATTGAATCATATTGTACCATGACTTTTTTTTCCACAGCAAATACAATAAAGCTGGGAGCCAAGTGGCTTGAATAACTAGACCAATTGTTATTTCATGTTCTGGGGCTATTTAGCAGTTTCAGTTGCTTTGAACATATGTGACCAACTTGAACACCGACTTGGATTAATTTTATTGATTTAGGTATCTCATGAAATTATGGATCTCAACATCTGACCTACTCACAGAGATCCCCGTCGTAATCAAGAGATGGAAGCAGATCCTTCCTTTAGGCACAATGCTTCTATTTTAAGGTATACATCTCAATGGATCAGATGACTCATATCCTAGAAGGGCTTCTTTGTCTCCATGGATTGTAGAGGATATTTAAATAACTTGTCCAAATAGAGATGTTTTCATTATAGATGTAGAGTGAGATGAACTGCATGATGGGGCTTAAGTCATTGCCACGTCTGCGGGGTGGCTATCCATTTCTGCCCCACCGTGGTGTCGAGTGGGAGACCAACAAATAAGCTGTGCGTGGTCCCACCCTCCTGGATTCGCAGGAGCTCCAGGGGACCCCTAGCTGGGTGCTGTGAAACACAGAGGTATGAACCTGAAGGGTTGGCTCTCTGTGTGGGAAATGCTCTGTCTTCTTTCACTGCCATTTTCCCAGAGTATGGATTGCTAATTCTTCAGACTTCAGTCAAAACAATCACTATCTTAATTTAATTAGACACCCTTTTTAGCATAGATGATGTCAGATATTATAAGGTCTGTAGACCGAGTGGATTGAATGTATTCTATTTAATTTGAATTTGTAGGTTAAGTAGTCTTGACCCCAGCTAGCTTTTATATGGGAGATTCCCAAGAAATCCCAGGTATCATCAATGCAAATAGCGTTTTGCTCGCCCTGTACCAAATATCATGCCACTGAAGTGTAGCTGCTTTCTCCTGCTTTGCTGCCATTGCTGTATTGATGGATGAAAATTGGAGGAAGAAGGGAAAAGGACAGGGGAAGAGACTTAAAACAATTAAAAAAGCAAATTATTTTCATGTTCTAGGTAAATGTTTTCTTCCTGCAGAAGAGAGCCCTGCTTATAACAGGGTTGCAGTGCTGAGAGAGGTCGTAGGAGGTAGCAGTGTAAAAACTTTGGTGGATCCTGTTGAACCCTAGATGATTGTTTTTCCCCCATTCAGTTAAGAAGACTTAACCTTCGCTAATTCTTGCTGTAGGAGACAGCTTATTGTCATTGGCCTCTTTTAAAATCAGATGGTGGATGAAACGTTTGATTACAGTTTTGGTAACAAAAGTTAAAAAAAAAATCACAATCATTGCTGAAAACTAGGTGTTTTTCTTAGTTGACTCTAAAGTAGTACAGTAGTGCAGTGATAATGAAAAGAACAAACAGATCAAAAGACAGTGAGGAACATAATATTTGTTGGTTTCTTTTAATGCTAACATGGACAACTCCAGGTCAGCAGACTGAAAATCCATACCTAATAGCAGCCAAGTAGGTCTTAAGTGGAATTAGCACATGCAGGAGTCCCAGGGACAAATGTTTGTTTTGTGTTGTATGGGCTGTCAAACTCATTATCAGAATAGCACTTTTTGGCCTCAAACCTTTTTGATCAATACAGTATGCTTCATTTTCCTTCCAGAGCTGATCTGAATGTATGTTTATATTTTATGGGAAGTATCAAAACCAGCAGGCTAAGGCTAAAGCTACCCACAGTACCAGAAGTTGGTGCATTTTTAAGGAGAGGATTTATGAGGTTTAAGCCTTTTTACAAAATAAAGAGCACGAGCAGTGGTTTTTAAGCATGTTTGCCAAGAAAAAAGAGCTAGAAATATGTAAAATAAAAAAATAGGAAATGATAAATGCAGACATCACTTAATTAAGAAAATGAATTCTACAAGCAGAGTGATACAGAAAGGAAACATCCGTTACCGAGGAAGGGGCATTGAGGCAAAGGACGTTTGTCATCTCAAGTGACAATTAGATGAGTTTCCAAACAGAGCAGGGCAAAGAAGGTAAAAATATGCAAGAGAAGAAAGTGAGGCTAGAAGAATTGCAGGAATATAGAGCAGGCTTTTGCAGGTCTGTTGGCCTGATTTATGCTTTCACCCCCTTCTTAGCATACAAACATCCCTGAAATGAAGAGCCTGTTTCGCTTTCATTACTGTACAGTCCTGCAAGCACCATGTTGGGTGAATCTGCTCAGCAGCAGAACTTGAAACCAGCTGTGGGGCTGGGCAGAAAGTCATTCAGCAGCCAAAAGGTGAACCATGTTGGATACGCTTGTTCCATGCCTGCTTTCCAAAGGGCTGTGGCAGCAGCCGAGTGAGCAGTTTGCTCTGAGCTCAGGGTCATGCTCAAATCCATGGTCTGCAGAGTGAAATTGTATGCAACAGCTCAAGAACGCAGCAGTCTCTCCCCTAGCTCCCCCTGATCCCTTTGCCATGACTTGCCCTAAAAAAATCAGCCTCTGTTTACTTATCTAGAGACCTAAATGCAGATGAGCAAATATTGCTCCTGCTAGGGGCAATTCTTCCCAAATTATCTCCTCTCTATGCTGAAGTAATGCATTTGGGCCACACAGGACCTGCCCCACACCCCACAGGTGTTGCTTCCACAGAGGTCTCAGGGATTTGGGTGCCATAGTTTAGCTTCTGGCCAAATATTCATGTTTAATGAAAAAGAGCTTTGTTTTTTTGCTCTAATAGTTAACAGTGGCATAAGGAATTGGCAAAGTGATTTGAAATAGGAAATTCTGACAAAATGTGCGAGTTGTCTGTTGTTGATGCAATTCAGATGGTCTTGCTGGATTCTGTCATCAAAGGGCTCTTACAAGCCCCTGTTTCCCACGTCCTTCAGACAAATGTCTCCTGTGTTAACTGCCAGGTCACTTGGATTTCCAGGGCCTGTTTGGACCCATTTCTCTATGGTTAGATGGCAAAGAGTAGCCCACAGAAGAAACTTCGAGCAGTCCCTTTGCACAAAGTTCATAGCCTGGGGATCATTTTTGTTCAAGAAGAGTAATTCAAACCCAAGTTGGATAGGAGGATGGAAGGTGTCAGCCAGGCTCATGTTTCAGCTCACCTCCCTTGGAAGAGCATCTGACTGGTGATCAAGCCTGCAGACAGGGACTGGGACATCATGGTTAACTGTGTGTGTGTCACAAATCAGCGCTCCCCAGGTGTGCACTCACACCTCAGGTTACCCCCACTCCTCAATAGGTATAAGTACTTGAAAATAAGTCTTTAGATACTCTACACAAAATCAGGCAGGGGCATCACCCCATCAGGCTGTTTCAGTTTCTAGAAATTTAGTCTGTTTTGAAGATTTCATTGAGACTTGGAAGCAGAAGCAAATTAATTCAAGATTAATGTCAGCTGTTTGAGCATATTTGTTAGAGCTTGCTTCTTGTTCTTGGTGGGTTTGGGGTGGTTTTTTTAAATGTAGTAAGAGTAAATTCTTAATGGTGCATTTGTTTGTAACACCCTTTCAACTGGCAAAGTTTGGCAAAAATTGAATGCTCTGCAGGACAAGTTGCTGTTCAGTCACAGGTCAAGTAGGTTTGGACCTTAAGGTCCAAAAGCTGAGTGATCTTGTATCAAATACTGTGGCTGTGGTTTTGATCCAGCTTCTAGCAGCTTTGCACCTGTGACTAGGGCTATAAAAGAGACAGGAAAGTAAAAACTTTTGTAGTTTTACAAAAAGTCAAATTTGGCCCAACTTAGCACAGTTCAGTTGCAGTCCTTGGGGCTGGAGTGTTACAAACCTTATAAACTTCTCAGGACTGCAAGCCATGGACTTTCCCTTTCTTTTGGGATCACTATACTTAAGATTTTTGCTTGTGAAATGCTAGAAAACTTAAGTTACTTAATATTTAGTTCTTCATCCTTTTCTTTTATTCTACCTATCTTATTGAAAAATAACAAAAAAAAAAAACCCAAACCCAAAAAAGACACACACACCCCCCCAATAGTTGCTTTAGGCATATGAAACAGTAGAATATACTCAGTCTTGAAGTCAGCAACTGCAAACTATGATTGCATTGTCTAGAAGGGTTACAGAGAAGACCTGTGTGGTGATCTTAGGCAGGACAGCTTCCATTTTGGGGCAAGTGACAACTTCAGGGTCTCTTCTCTGTCTAACGACTCCTAAAAAGAAGAAACCATCTTTTTGAGCTATTAGACCAGAGTTGGTCTCTTCTCTGTAATACACACCATAGGTAAAGTTTTTATCTTCTGTGGCTCCGCTGTTTCAATTGTGTTTATACACCATTTATTTCAAATTAGTGAGACGTAGCAGAAGTCCAGAAATTTGCATCTGCTCCAGCATCAGAGCCAACATAGTAAAAAATGGAGCAAAACCACAAGGACTACTAAGAATCCAGATAGTATTGGTTAAATGACATTACTGCATACAGGGAATACCTTTAACGCCTCTTTTCTGCTAAACATACCAACTGTATAGCAAGATATACAGTAAGAGTGTGTTAACATGGAAGCTACCTTAATTTGAGGCAGCAGGGAGAGTATTTTCAGGTCCCGTGGGTTACGGTAGCTGCCTGGAGCTGTGCAAGGTTATACCGCCTGGTGATCTGCTTACTGGCGTTCTGTGTCATGCCGGGAGCTGCCTGAACAATACGTTAATTATACATTCCTGTGCATTTCTGATTCAGATTAACACGCTAGCTTAATCTTTCAGTTTGGTTATGAAATTTGCTAGATGAAATATCACTTGCATTCTTTCTATTAATGAAAACCCACATATAATCCTAGCGTCCTAAGTACCTGTCCTGATTATCTACCGCGTTCATAAGCGCTACTTGCAGAATTATTCTGCCTAGTTAAAGTTTTATTTTGTATTTATTCAAATTGCCAGTGTTGCTATTTTAAAAGTTGCTAACCCATTGGTGGATATTCTGTTTTAATCCTTTTTGCCGTTGCCTAGCAAGTGCCAGGTCGCCTGTTTTACAAACCCATTATGAGTTTCTGTACAGACACAACTGTTCACTGGGGCTAGCCCGTGCTTCCATATGGTGCACATTAATCACAATTTAGCTATGTAAACAAGAACTTGTATTTTATGCTGCATACGGTTGCCCAGCTTAGGTTGAATGAAAGATCTCATTTTAGTAAGTTGTATAAACACACCTGAGACTCTGAAAACAATGTAACGTGACTCTCCATTCTATAGAATATGTCAGTTTGCTAATTAGATGTCTGCTCTCATGGTTGATGATCATTATTTTTTATAAAGCTCTGGAATGCTGTTAAGCAGGTCTGGAATGGTGATGTGTGGTTTATTGTTTTTTAAAATTGTTTCCTGCCTTTTTTGTGATTTCATTGTGTTGAGTCACTCTTTGCTTTTTGGTTATGGTTTTCATAGAGTAAATCTGCAAGTATTGTTTATAGTCGAAATGTTCTCAGTTGTACATTTTTCTTGAACAGCTTGGATTTAATAGCTGTTTGATGTTTGGAATAAACAAGTAAAAAAAAATAAGTAAAGGGCTGTAAATCAACAAAAGGAAAATAAAAACAAAGTCCTTAGAGAAATAAGTAACAAAACTGTATACCTTCTAACCCAGAAAATTTGTCACTCCTTTTGTCCATGTGTATGCTTCTGTTATTATTTTGCTTTGATTCACATGTACTTCAGGGACTCTGTCACACTTACTCTAGGTAGGAGCTATCAATAGAGCTATTACAACAAGACAGAAGAAACACAGCCTGTCTTCAAGTATTCAATTGCCTTTTTTTCTGCAATATTGCAAATAGATAAGCTGTAGAATGTTACTTGGGCATAAAGTTATCCAGATTTAAGAAAAGCTGGGTATTAATATAGATTAAAAGAACATCTAGGGTTGCAAAAGTAAAGACTTAATACTTGTATAGCAACCAAGAAAACTGAAAAGGACAGAAATATTCCATTTCTAAAGAATTATGTAGTCTTTAACACTGAAAGTTAGGAAAAGGCTCTCCCAGGGACTTGATTACCTGATGTCTTCAGCATTTCCTTCTCTGTCTTCTGCACCACTTGGCTTACATAGTTAGCTGCGATAGTAATGCCCTTGCTTGGTCAAGCACAATTGCAACCTTCAGTGTACAATCTGCTTTTGTTGAAACACACATATTGGCCAAGCTCTTGGCTCTAACGTCAGAGAAAAAATAGATGAAACTCAGTGCTGTCCTTCTGGATTAATAATGTTATGAAAGCACAAGGTGCTCTCAGTTACTATGGATGCTGGTAGTGCAGTGGTAGCACCTAGAGGTCCATCCCATGACATGAGGCAGCAAGGAGAGTCCAAACACGCCATAGATAACAGGAATGTGTGGTTGCAAGGAAGGGAGAGTACCATATGTCATTTTGTCTCTTATAGATAATTATGAATGAAGAACAGCTTAAGAATTCTATGTATATGAATACACAACAATCGATATGTCCTTCTATATCGGTATCTTTGGCACAATTTGCTGTGACCAAGCGAGACTCCTTGGTCTACTACTGTATTTTCAACCTTTCCCCCTCCCCTCCGCCCTAGTCACTTTAGCAATTCTTAAGTGCACGCACAGAAGAAACATTGTTTTGATCAATAGTTTTTATGGCAAAATCCATAAAACAAAACAGACCCTTTACACAACTCAGAACAAATAATTTAGACTACAAGCCCTGACACAACTTCTGTTTAAGCTTGGCTGGAGGATGATGCATGCAAAGTGGAGTTGTCTTGCATTGACATTTAAATATGATCATAGGAGTAGATGGTTGAGAGCCCAAAATGAGACGAGAGCCACAAGCAACCGAGTAAGTTGCTGGCAGAAGAGCTGATGGGAAGGACTGCAGTGATTGCAAATGAGGCCTGTCCAGGAGGTAATGTGATTAGTGTTTTCTAAGAGCAAAGCACGTTGCAGAAATCAAATGAAGCCTGGAGTGAGGTGGAGGTGGGGGGGGGGAATCCCATAATTCCTCCAGTTTTATCTAATAAGAGCTTTATCATTTTCAGTTGTGAGGGTTCCCCCCCCGCGCCCCGTCCTGTGCTGGGGGTGTTTGAGAGTTATTATGAGATTTGAAAGAATGCTGAGTTTTTGATCTTGTCACGACTGAAAGTACTTTATAAATGTCAGAGTTGGTGCGTGAAAATCTGGGACACCGCTCGGCTGCTTCGCTTGCAAGAGCTCGGCTAATGAGGCCACAAGAGAGCAGGCTGCTGAGCAGCCCGGTGCGGTGGCCCTGCCTCGGCGAGCCCTGTGCTTCAGCGTGCTCTCCAGAAAGGGGGGAGGTGCCTAATGTGTAATGGCAAACAAATTGCCAGCCTTAATAATAATTTTTGCATTCCTGTCGTACTTGGGAATGCTTATACAGGTGGATGTTTTTGCGGCATGTAGCAGAGTTGCGGCTACCGCTTTCTGTCCTGATGTGGGGCAGATGTGTTGAGGACTTGTTGGACTAAGACCCATGGGTTGGTGGTATGATCTATCTGCTGCACCCAAAGTTCATCAGAGCAGGGTGAGATAACCAGAGCAAGGCATCTAGAAGGGCCACATGGGTATTGCAGCTGTGGAAAAAGGTTTGTTAGCTTTGTGAAGGTTTTTAATCCAAGATAAGCCAAGTAAGCAATGTTACGTGGGGAACATCTCACATCAGCAGACACTGAAAAGGTCAAGTGTCTAAAGGTAGATGAGACGTGGTAAGTTGTTCTGGGCAACTTTTTTGAAGTTCCATAAATGTGCAACTTTTGAAATGCTCACTAAGGAGTGTGCTTTTTTAAAAACAGTGATTAAAAATTTCCACAGTCTGTTTAAGAGGAACAGGAGAGTTGTTACAGGAGATCCCACCAGCTACCATTCACAGGACTGAATAACTGATTTGTATTGGAGTCTGGCAAAACTGTTTTGTTGAAGGTACTGAGCATGGATAGTAACTTTTTCTTGGTATATCATAGACAGATATTGATGACTAGTTTCTTCCTTCCAACCTACAACTTTGAAAGTGACAAGCAGTGTCCTGGTTCAACAGCAAACAGTTGCCGGAGTCTTAACTTGGCAGACAAATAATTTCCCTGAGTTCAAGAAAACATCACATGTGCTTTAATTTATCTGCTTAAAAGGTTTTTGGACTGAGTTGTGATCAACGATGACACCAACGTCATGCAGACAGGGTGCTACCCGAACCGCTGTGTTGCATTCCTTTGCCAACATCTGTCTCTACTGATCTTGAGAAGCTCAAAAGAAAAAGCCTGTGCTTGAAGGGAGAATAAAGGGACCTACAATAACGCAATTCAGATGTACAGATTAGGATACGATTTTTCTAACGCACCCAGAATGCCACGTTTTCCTGCCTAGAAATTGGGTGCTCAAGTTCCTCAGGGTTTTTGGAAATGGCAGGTGTCAGAGAGAAGCTGTACTGGTGGTATAGTAGAAAACTCTGTTACTAAACTGTATTTTCCCCTAGGAAAAACAGGGCTTTCCAAAGTGCTTGCTCTGCAAGGCTTAGGTGTGCGCTAGACAGGAGGTTCGCTCTAGGAAACGGCAACACAAATGGTTTTGTGTCTCACATGCATGAGCTTGTGAACATGACAGTGGCCATGTAACTTTTTGGTAGATCCATTAAAATGTTAGCAGATCACACTGCAAGACAAGAATGTGTAAATACCAGCGAACTGTATATAAACTAGAAAGAATATTTTTAGTAAGTAAATAATCAGGCATCCCCCCTCACTTTGGCCTGCTCGATCTGTACTCTCTTACTTCAGAAAAGTTAGCTTGATCTGAAATACATGAAAAGGACTTCCTAGATTCTGTTTTATTTTGTAAAAGTGAGTTTGTGGCTGGTTGATTAAGTAAATGGTGGTGCATGGCTTTGTTGAGGTCATCATTTCATGACAGTTGATTTGGAGCACTTTAACACAACATCCATTTTAGGTGTAATTTAACATAGCATCTGTTGAGAAAGAATTCAGGTGTCACCCAGGATCTTGTCTGCTGGTCTTTGCTGGGCAAATCTGTTGAGTTTTGCTTTTGTTGACTGGAAATGAAAGCCACAGTAGTTAAACTACAGCAGCTTTATTAAACCATTGCAATCTGACATTGCCGCTCTGGAATCCCTAAAGGACCAGGAATTTGGGGAGATGAATGGGATTCAGTCACTCTGTCTCTAGCTTTTACGTCTGTCATGGTAAAGGAGCATGTAAACAATGATTTGGTATTTATTTAGACTAAAAAATGGATCTTTGATCCCAAGGTAATAAACAGTAAAAGTGCAAGCACTAAAGAATCAAATATTACAGGAGCTCATGTTAAAACAAAACCTGAGACTTCTACGGGGAATTTTGTGTGGCTTTTCAGAAGCAGAATCTCAGTTGCATCAAACACTTGCAGTGTGATATTTTTAACAATTACAAGTCCAAATATGTGCAATTACTGACAGTAGGACTTTTGTCAGGAATGACTGCACCAAGTTTAATTTAATGTACTCAGCCTTGTAATTGTTTTTTTTTAATCTTGCTGTGCCAATGACAGCATTTTTTTTCTTCATAGGTTTTATGTCCTCCACAAATCACACATTTAAGACAGTTTTGTTTTGCAACATCTTTGAAATGTTGTCTTATTAGCAAGCCAGTCCACACCAGATTATTTTAATATTGATAGACTGTCTCAACAGTTGAGATGGAGATGCGTTCCTTGTGCTGCTTTGTTAAGGTTTAGTGGGACTAAATCACAAAACATTGCTTTGCTTGGAAATTGAATCGAAAAGATCCATCTACGGTACGATTACTTGTTTAGAGAAAGCTGGTCTTGCATTCTGAAGATTTTGGTGGTTTTCACTTGCAGTTTGGGTGCCTGAACAATACCAGGCAAACTTGAAGTGCCTTGCTGCTCCAGTACTCTGCTGCACTGGGATCTTACTTTTAAAGGATATTTTCATCTTTGCTTCCCAAAGCTCTGTCTTTGTCCTAAATAAGAGACATGAAAGCAAACTTTGAGTTATATATCACATTAATTTTCGGTGCAACATAACCAAGAGCTACTAGACCTGCTGGTGACAAATGATGCTGGTGCCTACTTGTTCTTACTTATTCTTTTCAGGCTGCACATGATTATAAGGGCTAGTCCTCCAGACAGGGTCTTTTTCTTTTTTCTTTTTTGCTTTGCACTGAAGCACTTGCATGTACATTCAGGATATTACTTATTTCATTCTGGCACTTTTAATATGAAACTTGCCAGATTTTTATCCTGGGCTTGATAAATGGTTACATATGAGATGTGAACAGACAGTGTGCCATGTTTCTGTGTTTGGTGTTGAAAGTGCCTTTCAGCCTCTTGCACCTGGACCTCCAGCAGCTTATGCTCACTTAAAGGGAATTACAGAAAGTAAGTAGTAAAAATAAGGCTTCTGTCAGGATTTTTAAATACAGTCCTGTGGTCTGCACTTTCTTGGGAAATTTTGGGTTCTGTGAGGCAAATCAGGTTGATCACTACTTTTGTAGAACAGATTACTGGGTGTTTCGGCATGTAGCATGTTACAGTGCTTGAAGTTAGCTGACTAATGATCTACATAATCTTACATATATATGCCTTTAGCAGAGATACAACTATACACCTTTTGCTTGAATTACTCAATATATAACTTTCTCTGTATTCTCAGTCTCTTAAAAAAATAAGTAGATTCACGGTGATAAAAAATTCAGTAACTCCTTCTGGAATCTGGAATAAGAAGAAATATTGTTGGACGTAACTTGTAGGCTGTGTTTCAGAATTTAGGAAAAGTCTGGCTCATTGTCTTTTATGCTGTATGTCAGGCTTCTGACAGTACTTCTTTATGTCTCCTAGCAAGTATTTAACATTCAAGAAAGCTTATATGCCTAGGGGAAAAAAAAAAGAACAAGAAAAAAAGACAATTGCAGTGACACAGGTTAAACTAATAGAGGCTATGGTTTAGAGAAAGTATGGAAATGCATTTACACTTCCCGTGTGCTAGTGATTGTTGCCTGGACCATGGCCAGTTGGATCAATACTGGTGTTTTTCAGTGGGTTTCCCAGGTGCCATCCCTGGATGTGTGCCTGCTGTGAGCGGACCCAAGCACTGGATTCCTGTGCACATCACTTGTTGTGACTGGGACAGCTCAAGAACTTTATACTTCTGGGTGGAAAAAGAAATCCTAGTATGCCTGCTTCTGCAACATAATGGGTAAAATGTCCTTGTCTGTGAAGAACTTGAGCCTCTAGTCTTCTTGCAGGTTCCTTTTTAAACACTTGAGGTTTTTATACTGCAACCCACTGGAGTAATTCTCTGTGCTCCCTATTTTATCTTTGCAGCAGACAGGAAAACGTGCTTCCTTGGAGCACGGGCACTGAAGTAACCCACTCTCCTTGATGTAGTAACTGCTCACTGTGGGTCTTGTTTGTGGATGGAGTTATTCACATCCGCACAGAGAAATACAAATTAATGTGTTTGATCTGTGGCTGGAGATGTATTTGGAAGACTAATTTTGAACACCAGGACCTGTTAAATTTAGGTATGCTGACATGAGAGTGGGAGAAGCTTTGTTGAGTCTTTAGGAGATGGTTTGTCCAGCTGAGCTTTTAAAAATTGTTTTATTGTATTTTTGGCAAAAGAAAAATGTTTTCATAAGAAAAATGTTTTCATGAAAGAAAAATGAGTCTCATACTCTCATTTTGAGTCCTAAAACACAAACAAGTAGTGATTTCATAAATACAGACAGTGTCCAACTTAAGTATTCTTCAATGTACATTGACTTTATTCCTCAGTTGTTACTAGACAGAATTTTTTAAAGCAGAGTGAGATTGTGTGTTTTGACTGATTATATCTAGTAATGGTATTTGCTCTCACGAGGCAAGACGAAATTCCCAGACCGTTTGATATTCTGGTACTGGTTAGTATTTAGCTGTTCCCAGTTAGTTACTGAGTGTCATTGGCAGAAGAGTAAAAGACCCTCAGTCTTTAACACCTGGATATAAAAGTCTCCAAGAAACACATACTGCACTTTTTCTAAGCTGTAGGTCCATCCCCCCAGTGTGTATTTCTACGTGAGTTATGTTCAAAGTCTAGGAACTGGCTAGTGCTGTGCTACCTTCCGTTGACAGCTTTTGGCTTTTTCAGAAATACTTGAGTTTCATGCATACTGTAGCTGTCGGCATGATTCAGGGCCTTTGGAAGGAGAGCTTCCTCTTGTATTCGTTATTTGCTTAGCAAAGCTTTGACTTTATGGCTATGTATTTCAGAATCTTTTATGCCAGGGAATCGTTTATATTTCAGAGATATGGGAAGACACCTTGGAGCTTGCTACGTGTCTTGATTGTTTTGTAACCTTAGCCCAGTGTGATGTTCTCTCTAAAGAATATTCTCACGTAATCCTGTAGGGAAGAATAAAGGTAACACAGTTGCCTGGCATTAATACTGTAAATCAGAAGTACATAATGACAAGCCTGAGAAATGTACTAAAAATAATAATACGACAGGCTTATTTCTGAACAGTAAATGCTATTAAGCTTTGCTTTGAATTCTGACATGCATCTGAAATCTGTACCCACTACCCACAGTTATGTGTCGGGGGGCTGTTTACTTGTTTTGTACTTCAGAGAAACCAACTTAACTTCATGTACTAGTTCAGATACAGTTCTCCTTGAGGAATTCCTTGGCCAGGCTGAAGGAAGATGTTTCTGAGAACCCAGAGAAATAATGTGAAAAACATGGGCAGCTCTGTCCCAGAGGCATTCCTCTCCCTGAGAGAAAAGCAAGGACCAGGGAGGGAAGATGGCCTATTTCATATGACTGCCAACAAGAGGGTGATATTTTCACGAGCAGGAAAGCTTGAAGCAGCCTGAACTCCTTTGTCAAGCCCAGCTTACATGGGACAAGTGTGGCTGGGAAGTGATTACAGTGAAGATTTCCGGAAGAAAGCTTAGCAGAGGGGCTTTCTCAAGGATTTTGGAAGCCCCATGTACAGTTCCTCCTGCTGGTTTCCTTCTGGAGGTCTTTCTCAGAGTCTGTGTCACCTTGGTGGGTACAAAGATATTTCAGAGATCCAGTATGCCCTTCCCCATCCAGGTCAAGCTGCTCACCTGAGCCTATGCAGGAAAATTGTGGTGGGAACTGGGAACTGGGTGTAGTCTTCTCCCCAGGGTGCTGGAGAGTGGGGCAGGGAGACTTCCATGGAGACGAGGGCATCATGGATGCCAGGTGTAGGGATTTGGACTGCACATTCCATTATACCTTAAAGTAGTCCCATTTGCCCAGTGGGAGGGGACATAAATGCCTAATTTATGACTGCATTTGTGGTGCTTGATTCACATTTCCATTCACAGGCGCTGAGGAGAAAATGTTTGCATTTAAATCTTTTAAAAAAATTGGAATTAGAGATATGTGAATTTGCCTAAGAATCCCTTAAGATGTAAGGGCAAATCATACATTAAACTAAAGGTCCTGCAATTGCTGAAATGGTGACCAGACAGTCAGTTCAAGGCACTGTGGCTTTCTTCTCCTGACCCTGCTGTGCAATGCAAAACCAGCACAAAGCAATATATTCACTGGCAGCTCTGATAAGGACTGCGCATGGTCCTGCTGTATTGCAGTGGCCCCAAGAAAACATGAGGCGCAAACAAATTCAGAACTTGGTATGGGCAGTGGATGGTGGTTGCCTCAGGGCTTCTGGCAGTCAGAAAGGTAGAGAGATGGGGACAACATCTGCTTCAAAACCCTGTAATAAATATGTCTATTTTGGATGAAGCTGTGTGGGCAGACTGAGCCTGGTGAGGGCGTTCAGTCTGAAGAGATGTGGTTTGCATCTAGAAAGCTGCCTGGGAGTGATCCCGTGAAGCATCTCAGCGTCAGATGGGAAGTTACACATCTATCTATCTATCTATCTATCTATCTATCTATCTATCTATCTATCTACCTATCTATATCATCTTGCTTTTTTCTTCTTTGATGTGAGTGTTGATATGTTATAAGTCCATGGCCATTCTGAGACGAGAAAGCACGAAAATGATCAAAGCAAATGCTGGAAATGATAATAACATAGTATGGTCCTGAGAAATCAATGCTAAATAAAGTGATAAGCTTCAGACTGCTCTGGGAGCTGCCCCAGCAAGCCTCAAAGGCAGGATGGCTAATTTAGCCTAATCAGCTGGCTCTTTCTAATTACCACGCAAAGAGTGACTGTCTAAAAACTGTTTCTAGTATGTATCTACGGCTTTTGGCACCTGGTCTCTGGAGCCTGGTGGTCTAAAACCTGGAGGCCAGGTTGGCTCATTGGGACAGCCCGGGCAAACCTCTGACTTATCTGTGCTTAATTCCCATGTGAGCATAATTAGAAGGTGGACGTGAACGATGGATTGCATGAATTCCTCTTGGAAATTGCGTAGAAAATGCCAAGTGTTGAGCAGCTTCCACCCATGCTGCAGGAGAGGGCCTTGCTGACAGAGCAGCTCGTGGCATGGAGGTTTTAATTGCCATCCAGAGCTGATGATTCATAGATTTCTTTTTCCATTCCTTTTTCCTTGGCAGACCCTGGATGTCCTGTTGACAACTGAAGCCAAACAGCTCAAACCCTGAACTCTTTTTCTGTCTTTCAAAATCCTCCCAGCCTCCTCCTCTGCCCATTAATGTTGACAGCTCCACCGCCGCCCTGTGTCCCACAGACTCACAACAGTGGTGTCGCTTCTCACTCCTCCCCCATCTCCGAGGTTTTGTGAAATGCTTCTGCTTCTCTGTGCAGCATCTTTGGAATGTATCTTCTCTCCTTCATTTCTGCCACTAACTATAGCATCCATCTCCATGGATTTTCTGACTTTTTGCATTGTCTCTCCGTATGTAAACTCAGGAGGAAATACTACAACCCGCATTTCCTTCCCCTTTCCACACTTTTGCCCACACCAGCATTCACCACGGACTGGTGCTGGGTGGGGGGAGGAGCACCCAGTAAGGAAATAGGGAACTGATTTTAATTTCAGGGGCCGACAGTACTCTTGTTGTTAATGCCCAGAGGAACACAGGCTTTTGTATTAATCCAAAGATGAGATTTCTTGGGTTCTTCATGCTTTTGCTGCACTTCAGTGATAGATGTTGCTACGGTGTTTTTTGCGTGGGGTTCCCCCCCCGCCCTGTAACATAGGAGGTACTGAAATGTGAGTTGCTCTTAGTTTGTCTGAACTTCAGAAATGGACATTGCTACCTGATGGGGAGGCTTGAAATGAAAATGAATCAGTTGTTTTTGAGATATTTAAGTAAAAAAAAAAATCATCTGCGAGTCTTTCTGCCCTCAATTACACATAGAAGGCATATACAAATAGCTGTGGCATATTCGAATCCCACCTTATTCCTTCAGCCTTAAGCCACCATACTTAAGTCAAGGCTTTCCTGGAGAGAGCTCTGCAGTCATGCTCAGTGTAAATGTATGCAGAGGAAATGCAGTGCTTCTGGGATGCATTTATTTGCAACTCTTGGTCAACCATAATTTGCATAATGACAACCATATTACGCTCTTGCATGGGTTTTCATTAGATAGCAGGTGTTGTTTATTTAGAAGTATCTGAATACGTTTTTTTCATATAAAAAATGAGGCACAGAAATAAGCTCTTTGTGTTTCATAGGGTTGCCAGGGTAGCAGTAGCAAAATATAGCAAATCAACAGTGAGATCTGCAAGAATGAATACAGACCATGCCCAGAGGCTATGGAAGGCACCAAGACATATTTCAGGCTTTGTCAGGAATGAGGCAAACATTTGCACGGTCCTGAAAGAGCTTCTGGCTTTGCAATGAACTGCCATAAAATGGCATAATTAAAAGTTACATTTTGTTTGAGCCTTTTCTAACACTCAGTAATCAAACACCATAATCAGAACAAATTACTGCATTTGTATTCTGCCATCCACTGAAAAAGATGCATTGCTTGGCTTATAGCCTTATCTTGATTTATTAGGTCTAACTTCAGAGACTGGCACAAAAAGTGAGTCAGATTCCCGAGGGACCTGTTGCCTATATACAGCGGTACCTTTAAGATGCATGTGCTTTTTTTGTATGCTTCCAGTTGTTTGGAACAAACTTCCAGGTTGTTTTTTAAATCCGATTGGAGTGTGCAGACGAGATGAAGGTTAAGCCGAGGAAGGGTTGATCGGGACATAGATATGCACACTTCACTGCGCTTGGCAGCTTCACCTCTGCTGTGACCTCCAGGTGCTATGAATGAAACCACAGGATTAGTAACAAGGCGCACGCTGAGCTGCCAAGTCTCTTGTAACAAGACAGGGAAGTGGAAACAGCATTTCTATTCAAGGTATCAAAATCAACCCTCGAAGCATAGCATTGCTAGTTGATTGCAAATAATGGAGGTGCAAAGTGATTTCTGCACAGGAACATACTGTTTGGCTGTGTTGCAAACTACTTTCCATACCCGTTTCCACATACAGCTGGGATGTGATGACCATGAATTATTTAGTTTGGTATAGGTAGAATTTTTCAGCAAAACACGAAAACAGAAATAGAAATCTAAAGCCAACATTTTGATATAGAAATTATGCTTGTAAGAAAAAGTAAGTTGTGCCTAGTCCAGCAAACTTTTAGGGTATCTGATAAAGCATCGGTCCGACTCTGTGCTTTCTGAAGGACACACTGTGGCATGCACTGGCATTCACTGGTATCCGGCAATTACCAGGAAGATGTAGACCGTAGTCTATTTCCATGTGCTTTTCAATAGTTGTGTGACATTCAAATTAAAATGAACCATTCAAAAAAGTGGCAAATGTGCTCCAACTGTTGGAAATGTATGGGAGCAATAGTCTACAGCAGGCAACACAAACAGTTGGCAAAATAAACTTGGTGTTGGGCTGTGACTGACAATTTCATGATTGACAGTTGCCAGTTGTTTGAACAAAGGCCACTTTTCCACCAAAGTCTGCCAGATCTTTGGGGAGCATTTTCTTACTTGGTTCTGAAATTTCTATTCAGCCTGATTTCTATTCAAACCAGTCTGGAAAGCTAAATTCATACATCAAAACCTAAAACCATAGGTCAGATCCAGAGAGCTGGGATTCCAGTAGAGAAGAGGGAGTTTCTGAAGAGGATTGAGAGCTTTCTGCGGGTTGTCTTTCTCCATGATCCTCCCACACGCCAAACCACAACCTCTGTTTTCAGCTCTGCACTGTGGTTTGAGCTCCATGAGCAGAGGTGTGCATCTGTGGCTCACTCTCTGATCAGATTAACACAGGTTAATGATCTCCAGCATCCTCAAAGCAGGCAATTGTCTGATTTTTTGGTGATGCCAGCTGTTTAGCTGGTGCAACTCTTTTCTTTTGTTCTTTGTCACCTTACCCCACCTGATTTGGAAAGTTGAAGCCATGTGAGCCATTTTGAGGAGGTACAGTATAAACTTTTTTGGATGCTCTGCCCCTGTGACTGTGATTTATTTGCCCCCAAGTGTTTATTAAATGGAAAATTGCCTAGCTCTTCTCACCCCGTACAATCCCCATGTACTTAGTCTCCTGCCAACAGTTCAAACTCTGGGTCTTGGCAAGCACACCCAGCTTCTTAAAATGTAGACCTTTGAGGCAAAAGTTTTTTGAAACTAACAGGTGCCTCTGAACTTTGATTTAAACTCATAACTGTCACCTGGGTTTTGACAGATGGGTAATGAAAGATCAAGACAAATGCTGGTAGGAGTCTTCTGAGATGTGCTGCTATTAGCATTTGCTCTGAGCACATTTTAAAGAGAACATAAGACTAACAATTTAATGTCTGTTAGTCATCTCACACCGGAGAACTCCTGCCAGAGAAGGTGAAATGTCTAACTCGAAATTCATGAGACAGGGGATTGGTAATAAGGAAGAAGCAAAAGGAGGCACCAAAAGATGAGGTGTATAGCCCTGAACCAGGAAAAGACTAGAAATGAAGAGACAGATCAAGTCAAGAGTTCTCAGATATGGGGCTATGTCAGTCAAAGCTGCATTGCCCGGGGTATGGGCTAGGATAAAACACCTGTAAGGAAGGCTCTGCCGGATGTGGTGTTAGCTACAGTCGCATGGGACACGTGGAGGAAGTAAGATGTTTCTTAGAGTGACTGTTAAAGTTGTCAGTGGAGAGTGGTACAGAATAATGCAGATAAGCTGCTTAAGTCACCCCTGGATGGCAGCTTAGTTGCACCTCTGCTTACCCTGGATCTGGCTTTTACATATTCTCTAATACAATACTTTTACAAGGGCTCAGAGTGTGATATTTTAACATGCTCCGGTAGCCCCATATTCCATAAGTAATGAAGTGCCAGTGAAGTCGGAGGGATTGTCTTTTGAGCAGGGAGTCGCTCCACAAAACCGGCTCTCCTCTGCTGTTGAATTTCATTGCGTTTACCTTCCATAGCACTGAGATGTCTCACAAGCTGCTAAACTCTGGCCCTAAACAAGCCAAGTAATTTCTCTTTGTGCCAACCTGTGTGTATCACCGATAACATAAATCTGCATGTGCCACAGTGATCTGTGCCCAGGTGTGTGAGAGGGAACTAGCCAAGAGATTTATACCATTTCGTACTCTCCTTTTTCTCCTTGAAAAACCTGCACTGCCCCATTTCTGCAGAGAACGGAAAGGAAGAGGCTGTCTTGGATAAAGGGACTGTGCTAAATTTTGTGCTCCTCCTCTCCAAAACCTGCCAGAGACCTGTTGGAAAACCCTTAGGAAGAGAAGGCTGCTCAAAGCAACGGTGACTCGTGCTGCCGGCTGCATGGTTGTCCTTCCCACAGGGCTCCGCCAGCGGTGCCTGTCCTGCAGCGCCTGGCACCACCGGTGCCTCTCCTGCCACCTGGCCCTGGGCTGTAGCCCATGGGGGTTTTTTAGTTCCATCTCTGAGCCTGGATGACCAGCTGGGTCCTCAGTCCCTGGGAGAGCACACGTGCTCCTCCACTGAATCCCCGTTTTCCCTTCAATGAGCTTTTGTGCCTTTAAGAGGATCCAAAGCAAGAACAAGTTTAACTACAATAATTTTGTGAAAGACATAGGCTTTTCAGTTCATTTCTCCCTCAGTATTTCCTGACAGTTACCAGAGTATTTTCTAACAGCGTGTCTGTCATAAAATGATAGATCAGTGTGTGAAAACCTTCAGACCCTGGGAGAAGTGTTGGAGGCCATAGGGTCACCTCTTTGGGGCTATCAGCATAATTCAGAGCCAGTGACATCCACAGATTAATTGCACTTTTGTTGATTCTGAATTGACTTCCTTAATTAAGGAGAGTGCCGCTTGGTTGCCTGATTCGTTTTGCCGTTTTCAAATTATTAAAACAAAAGCTTGGAAGTGAAATCCTTTGCCATGTATAGACCCTTCCTTGAAAACATTCTGCTGCTTTTGACAGACTTTGCTGCCTACAGTTTAAATTTCCCTGCAGTTTAGATTAATTGGTATGATTATTTTGGTATAAAATGCAGCGCGGGCTGAGGACTTGCAGCATCTGGGGGCTGTAGAGGCAGTGAGGGGCCCCGTCCGTTTGTGCTACTGCGATAGAAATGCTTTCCTTGGAGGAACCAAAATAACTGGCAACTTGCAGAAAAATGTTCCCTTTTCACATAGTTTGTCAATATGCTAAGTGCTGTAGAGACAGTGCCTTTGTGTTTCTGCAGACATTAAATCCTGTACGTTTCATGGGCTGTGACAGTCCTGTTTTCCAATGTTTTAAGCATTGATTGTACTCAGGATGACGTACCCAGTGGTGGAAATGCTGCTGAAGGGATAATGATGATGCTAGCAAGAAGAGGGCGAAGCATTTTCCTGGAGTACTAGCCTTCAGTCCTTCCCTCAGGCTGTTCTTTGCATGGATGCTTAGACCACAGAGGGGACACAGAGATTTGGGAAAGGAAGACAAAATCCATAGTTAAAAATGTAAAAATTCCCACATAATTTCTCCCAGCTCTTCCCACATTAAATTTGAGGTGGTGGCAGTTTGGGGTGATTCTCACATGGGATTTTCCTCTCCTTTCCCATTTGACCAAGCACACAAGGAAGGAGGTGATGTTGAAGTGAATGCTGTTAGTTGTCAGGCTGCAAGGCTTATGAGGATTTTGTTCCTTTGAAAGATTTTGACCAAACTGGAGGGGGGAAAGACGGGAATATTCCCCAAACTGCTCTCATTTACTGACTTCCCCCATGTGACAACAGCAATGTCAACAAAATTGCTGTTCCGGCAGCATGAAGGGGGAGTTTCCTGGGGTGAAGTTGAGGTCTGGGGCAAATGTAGCACTCTGCAAAGCTGTTCTTCAGGGAAGCAACAGCCTGATGGGAAAACCAAGAAAAAAGGCTGTCATTGTGTAACCCCTCCTGGCATTTTGGAACATGCAGTTCCCCCAGGACCTCCAGATCACGTGGAATAAGACTTTCTTTTGCTCCCCTTCCTTCTTTACCGTGCTGCTGTTGAGCATCCACCTGCCTTTTGTGTTGGATCTTGCATGTACTCCCAACTGCTCAGTACAAATAATTGGAACTGGAAAAGCACCATACAGGATAAAACCGTCTGGGTTCACTGTCCAATATATTGTAGTTGCCTTAGAGACTATAACTAAGAGTAACTTGTGGTTTTGCACTCATCCTAAGGCTCTGCCTAGACTAAATGGACAACATAGGGCAAGTTGGACATACTAGTTAACTAGAAAGTTTTAGGAGAGCCATCACTGCAGGTGATGTGAAATTGGGTGGATTTTTTGCTCTTCCCATCCACAGGATTTAACATCAGAACAGTGATTTATTCTCTGCGGACAGATCAGGTACAATCCCTGCTGCTTACTCTTAGTCAGAAGCAAAGCACACCGTTCCCACCACTGACCCGGCTTTTAAAATAAAAAGTATCCTGCAAATGTATTATTAATTTTTAAGACATAAATGTTGGAGCTAAAGAAATAATTGTAGTTCAAGAGTTTCAAATATATTTCCATACCTAATAGCTTTCTGAGCATGTGTATATATATATCCCACAGTAAATACATATTCAATTTAAAATTAATTTGCGTAGTTATAATGAGGCTATTGTAATAAAAGGTGATTTGCTTCTTTAATGGTTTTGAGTTCTAGTATGGTAAGAAAACCATGGATTTGATCGTCACTGAGTGCAAATCAGTGTAGCCCTACTGAACCCCAAACTGAGGATCCAGCTCAGCTGGTATCTGTTATTCTTTTCTGTTTTGTATTCTGTAGTTGGATGCCATTGTCCAGCCTTCCCTACCTAAAAACAGAACTTGAAACTACAACGACGACAGTGGCCTAAGGTCAGCAACTTAACTATAGCTGTTCAGGTTGCCTTTTTTCCACCTTACTCCAGCAAATTTCATTTTATCAGCAGAAATCTGAAATGGGCTATCTTCTAACTGTAAGCATTGGTTAGAAATGCTCAGGGTTGCTGCAGGGAGCTGCCCTTCAAACATCATGTGCTGGGACGCTCCCTAAGCGCTGCATCTTCACGACAAGGTTCTGCTCATCATCTTGCTGAGTGTGCTGGGAGATGCTCTCAGGTGGAGATGCCAGGATTGTCACCATCCTAAACTTGATAGTGCAGTATGAATGTGATGGTGAAACAGCACAAAGAGCATGTATTGAGCCAGAGAGGGAACAGGTCAGGTCACCCTCCCTGGCTTTTGTCACTCATTGAGTATGTTCAGGAAAGCTGGGGCTGGATGTCCAGGGTTAACTGGCATTCAACACAGTTTGAGGAGGAAGAGAGCTGCAGAAAAATGGCTGGCACCTGTAGCCGCCTTTAGTAGCATTACAAAATTGCAGCCATCATTCAAATAAGCCTGTTCTACTTTCTGGTTTTTGATGCTCCTCTCTCCCCCATTCAGAATTCAGCCATAGACTTCCCAAAAATCCTTATTGAAATATTCTGTTTTCTGCAGATATCTTGGAGCAAACGTAGTCCAATCCAAATGTGCTGCAAAAATTCCTTGAGGTTGTACGGCATTGATGGCATGGTCCACCCCAGTGCAGCATCTTCCAGAAGCAGCCCAGGAAGCCCAGTCTGTGTTTGAGATAGGTTTATGCAGAGAAAAACACAGGGAAATGCAACTAGACCAAGAATCATCAAGAAGGAAACAAATCCCAGCAGAAGTCAGTGTAGCTGGCTGTTAAAAAGATTGTCTTCTCCATATTTATAGCTTTTCACAAACTTATCTGTATCAAACACAGGTGAAGGTCATTACTTGGTTGAAGCTGTAACAAAAGAAATTGTATGCACATGACAGGTATAACACAATGAGAATGTGTCTTTTTCCTTCCGTGGTGGCTGAGAGATAAAGACAACAAGCCTTCTACAGCTGCTAGCCAAAGATGACACCTTTAGGTTAAACAAGAGAAACTCTAGCTTTTAGGCTTCAGTTCCATAAATTATGGAGTTGCTTCGATAAATCCATGCAAATTCAGTCAGGCACTTAAGTACAATTTTGCCATTAAGCACATTAATGAGCCTTGAGCATGCATCTCATAAAGCAGATGTGAATTGACAGGTCCGGGTTAAAGGGTCTTCTCCCATTAGGACAGTGCAAAATGTCTCATGGGCAGATAGCTCTTCTCAGACTTTTGGTGTAGATGTGCCGGGTTGGCCCTGCAGCTGTCCCCCATCCCGGCTGCTGTTTGGCTCTACAGAGCACCCAGTAACTTGCTTTGCTCACGGAGGGGTTATTCCTGGAGGTCCTGGGTTATGAAATGCATAAGAACCATCACACCAGTCTGGATAAAGTACAAAATGTTTCTTCTTCATCTGTCTCTGGTAGTGGATGCTGAAATATGAGCAGTAAACAGGATCGATGAAGCGATCCATCCCAGGCCATATGCTTCTAGTTTCTGACAGTTTGTAGTTTGCAAGGACTTTCTGAGCCAGCAATTGTATGTAGACCACCATGGTCCTGCCCTCTAAGAATGTGTTTAACTCCCTTCGAAAATCATTTAAACTTTTTAGTAGTTCCTGGGCTTGGAAAATATCCACTGAGATGATGGTTTTGTTCATTGCACTAGTTGCTGGTTATGTATTTTAAACTGTCGCAGTTTGCTTTTGTAGTCAGTCAGGCATTTGAGGCTGAAAGCAGGTAGGAAAAATGCAGGATTTTGCCATCTGCTTACACTGAAGTCCATTGTTTTTGGTAAGTGGCAGTCCATTGCATTAATTGTCTCTTGTTGTATACACAATACCTAGCAGTATTGGCATACATTTTTTGCTAATCGAAAATGTCGTAGTGTAAGTACTGTGTTCCAGTTGCACTGGCCAGTTTCCATCACAAGCATTAATTTATCGTAATACTGTTTGGAAATCTCAATGAATTTCTGACGTGAGATTTGCCAGCTGCTGGAGGTACTGCAAGTCGCCTCCTGTCATGTACCGGTGTTACTCCGTTGTTCAAGTAGGAGCAGTACAAGGACTGAGTCGAAGCAGTGTGTCTAAGCATTTAAAAATAGCAAACAGATATTTTTTTATAAGTGCAGCCAGGGTGGGAAGAAGCATTGCCAATTTGCATTGGGAAAGAGAGTGGAACAGGGTTTTTCAAACTCTTCTAAAGCTGTAATAGTTTTAGTGTAAGGTATGTTCCACTCTAACATCAAATGTGGCAGAGCTGTATGAAAGGAGAGGATGATTTACATTCAAACAACAGTAATTAAACTTGGGGTACAAATTATTCTATAATGAGACTGAGCCAAGGCCGCATGTCAGTGCATTAGACTTCTAGTTCATGTGGAGTCATAAATCTTCAATATGAAGGTTATAAAACTCTTTTCACCAATATTTGTCTGCCTGAAAAATCTGTGAAGCATTAGCAGCAGCTTGAAGCTATGAAGAGGAACCACTCAGCTTAATTTACATGTAAAATATATACAGTACAAGCCATGAAAAAGATATCTTGAAGTTTTCCCATGATATAAATATTTGATGTTGTTTAGCTTTCTTTCCTGTTCTTTTATGGAGGGTTTTCTACTCAATTAGAGTTGGGTGGAAACACATTTTCTGCCCAGTTTTGTACCAGATTCATGGAGACTGATGAAAACGAACAGATTTAAAAATTAAATTTATTATTGAAAATTAGATTTATAGTTATTTCCTCTTTGGGGAATATGTTGCTTTATTGATTTCTTCAAAATAAAAAATACCGATACGAACTATTAGAAGCTGTAAGGTGGTGAATGCAATTCCTGGCAGTGTTATTACTCCAACACTCTGAAAAGAATTTGTTCAGCTAATTCTTGTTCTTGCTGATAGGAAATAAACATGAAAGCCTCTGTACACTGAGGGGGAGAATTGACCTGTTCGTTCCTTATACCATAACAGTACCGACTGTACAAAATACTCGCTAGAGAAAATTTTTTACATGGAAAAGCAATCTTGGTTTTGCCTGATTCTTAGACACTGAAGAGCAGCCTTGCTGGGTCCAACACTCTGGCTGTCATTAAACTTCTGTAGAAACATAGCTGATGCAGTGTTTCAGGGCCCAGTCCTGAGCCGTGCAGACATATCTCCCGTAAGACTATACCTGATTTTACTTCATATGGGAGTCAGTCAAGAGAAATTTGCTGAAGGTAGATGTATGAAACACATGTGAACTTGATCACAGTATAGTTTACCATGACATTAGGTTGAAAAAGAACCAGTGAAATAGGGTTGTAGGGTGAAATCCTTCTCACATGGCTCATGAGGGAAATACAGAACTATTTATATAACTTCAGTGAGTAAATTTGTCCTGCTTATTCCAATACCGTTGAGCTGGAGTACTTGTAATTTGTATCTTTTAATGGATATAATAATGTAGAATAATAATGTAGAATGACACAGTTACTGCCTGATGGAAATCTGTGCCTTCCCTGCTCATGGTCGTAACTCAATGATTATTTTTTAATATACCATATTTATGCAATGCACAAAAGAGAGAAATTCCTGGATGTGTGGTACAGTCAAAATCAGCTGTGCAGCAGTGCATTTCAAGTTCATAAGTTCCTGCATGTTCTTGTAATATTCCAGTAGACTCCAGAAAAAATCCCATTGCAAAGAAATGCAAATAAAAACAAAAGGCATGGAAATCACTGATGCCTACCACTCACATGTAAATAATGATGATTCTAGTTATAAGCATATAACTATGTTTCTGGCACCAGCGTTTTCACCACAGCAAAGCAACATTTTAACAGCATTCCTAATCAGCATATGCAACAAAACCAGAAACTAAGCTGAGTGCTACTTAACTTGATGCTTTTTTTTTTTTTTCCATACAGTGTTACATAAATAACTTCAGGAAGTGAATATGATGATGATAATAATTTTACTACTGCTGTATGCAGTTAAAGACTTCTTCCAGAATAACAAATAACCTGCTAGAAAAATCTCTAAGAGCTCCCCATGCCTGCCTACACTAATAATACAGTAGTGCTTTGTGTGTACATAACCTTTTTAAAGGCACTTTCATGTTAATTATCTAATTAAGCCTTACAATTCTCTTTGAAAGTAAGTAAGTATTATTATACCTATTTTATGGAGGTGGAAACTGAAAAATAAAGGCTTGATGTAATTTCATCTTACGTTATACATCTTGCTGGAGGGTTTAGGTGGGAGCACAGGCACCCAAAATTCCCCTTTGGGTAGCAGAGAGAACCAGGACTCTCTGGAGGCTCATTTAACCCACCTGAGCTCTGCCTGACTTCTGCTCACCGCCACCCTGGAATCTGCTGGTGGGAGCGCTGGTAAGTTAGGTCCAAGCTCACTGTCACTAGTGCATTACTGCCTAAAATTGAAGGGGGGGAGAAAAAAAAAAAACACCAAACCCCCAAATCAATAAAGCTCCCAAATTTGTTTATAGCAGCCGTCCAGTATCCAAGCTGTCTTTAGCCCTCTTCTCAGTTGGAAAAGGTCTCAACGCTTACAGGGTCCACATGTGTTGAAGGTGGCCTGCAGGGTCTTAGAAATGAAGCCATTAACACCCAAAGCTTTTTCAAAGGCCTGTGGATGAGGTAAATATAGACATATTTACCTGCTATGTTGTGGGATTGCACTTTGAGTCCTTATGTGTAGAGAGAATGAGGAGATGGGAAGAGAGGAGTCCCTCGCTCTTTGTGAAAGGAGTGCCTAAATTTCCATGCCTGTTAGCAGGGATCTGGCTGTGAGTAGCAAAGGATCTCTGTGGGAGCCACAGGGCTTGTTCTTACTGCAGTCCCTAGGCTAGCTTCAGCACATGTGGAGCCAATTTTCAGCTAGATATCTCAGGCAATGCTACAGTATGTATTTGGTGGCCCAAAGTTTGGCAGGGAGAAGTATCTCTAACCTTCCTCCTCCTGCCTGGCAAGCAGCATTTGCCCTAGCTAGCTTGCTGCACTATTTGAAGTGTTTTGAAACAACTTGTGCAAGCATCTGTGAAAGTGTTATATGTATTCACTGATGAAGTTTCCAAATGAGTGAAAAAACCCCTAAGAACAGAGATGCTTGACATAAGAAAGGAAATACATTTTGTAGATGATTGTTTATAGTGACATCTCTTTAATGGGGTGGTCTGCAACCTTTCACAGGTCACAGCTGCAGTACTGAAGGAGCAACACACTATAGGCATCACCAGTCTTTGCCTTTTTTACTATTTTGGTGGAAACTTCTTGATTTTCCATGGCTGCAGGTAGCACTTGAAGATCCTATAGGCAAAGTTCTGATCTTAATCCACAGGTTGTGGGCTACTGCTTTAATAGCTATATTTCCTCTGACTTTCCTGTTCAAATTCAATGAATTATTCATTAAGTGACTGTGGCTGATGATATAGCTTTCTTCTGTGCTTGCAATGATCGAGACATCACTTTTATCTTTTCTAAGTCCTAGTGTGTAGTTAGTGAGTTCACTTGTTCATCAGAAACCATAGCGCTGGAAACGTAAGGCTTGGATGCTTAAGCAAAAATTAAAACCAACTTAATCAGGCTGTGTTTGGCCCGAGAACGTGCAGTGATGGAGGAGATCCAAAGAGTCATGTCCATGTGTGACCAGGGAGAACCACTGTAGCTGGGAGCAATTCCCTTGGCATGGAGGAGTCAGGCTGTGAACATACCCATCCACAGAGATGTCCTCGATGGGGCGTCCGTTCCCTCTGGCTGGTAGGTTTGAGGCAGTACTGATTTCAGCTGCAACTGTTAAATCTACTTGTGGTGATGAATCGGTGCCCTTGGTTACAGCTGTCGCCGTCACAGCCATCATGGCAGTGCCTCCAAGAGAAGCGTGCCATTGCTGGCCGTGAGGAAAGTTGCCCATTAAAACTGCGCATTACATCAGGAAATGGGCCATTTAATGGCACCGCTTGAACCTGCCAAGAATCTTTTTTTTTTTTTAATCCACATTGAAGTGTTTCCAATAAAGAAACAGAGAATATTATAACGGTCTTATTTTTCAGAAAAGCAGGTGAGTCTTAGAGGAGGGGCCTGTTGCAGGGGTTATTAGTGTTTGCTGTTCCCCTGAAGACTTCAAGGGAAGCGTGTGCAAAGCTGGAAAGATAGCAGAGCTTTTCTGTTCCCTTTCAACTGCTTGCTGCAGGGGAAACCACAAGGACTTTCTTCTTATGTTGACTGCTGTAATGATGTTCTGTACTATTGAGCTTCCAGGTCTAACTGACGTGGATCAATTATTTGAGTTTGATGGGCCACCTGCTCAGGAAACTTCTGTAGTATTGATAAAAGACCTGGCAGTGCTCTCCTGGCGGGAGATACTTTTATATTCCCTCCTGTGGAAGTGCTGTCCAGGTTGAATTATAAAATGAATCATTGCCATGCTGACAATGGGATATTATTTGGGTTTTCAAGTACCACAGTATGATGTCCTCAGTGTGTTGTACTGGACAGATAATTAGCTTAAAGTATGTGCCGAAACTTGAGACCAAAATTCCACTTTGCACAGAAAGGCTCCTTTGTGTTAGGAACACTCATGTGTGTGTCAATACAGGATAACGCGTATAGATTATTGCAGGGTATCATCTAGAGCTTATGGGTGGTAGCATCAGTTGTAAGAGTTGTATTTTTTCAACAACTCAGCGAGCTTTTATCAGCATGCTTCCCATGTGAAATATCATCCCTGCTTCTCAGCAGCAAACCACTCTGCTGTTCACGTGCAATGGGGGGAGCACCCTGCTTCTGCAGCTACCTGGCTGCACGTGCTGCTCCTTTACAGGTCTTTCCTTAGCAGTCGTTGGGTGCAGAGAGGGAACGTGCAGCACAATTCTTTCTTAGAAGAGGAGACGGTTTTGTTTCGGTTTAGTATACTTTCTGTGTAGTCAATGAGATGAGCAAGAGTATGAAGTGTGGAATTAGGAATATGACAAATTGTTCTCACCCGTGTTTTTGTAAGATTGTGTTTAATTGTTGGGGCAGAGTTTGTTACGTTTCCCCAACATATTAGACATCTACAGTTTCTCCCAGCACTTTTCTTCCTAAGACGTTTCCCACATTGCCATCCTTTGCTGACAAAAGCATGTGGGTATTTTAAAAATTTTCTTTGGAAACATCTGGTTACTTTAACCAAGAGACACCCCTTTGGGATTCTTTTAAATAACCAATATTAATTATTTTTTTTCTGGCTAAGAATATAGTTTTAAAATATACAGTCATCTTTTCTGAATGTGCCTGTTCTGTGCTTTCTATCCTTTCAACATTCAATCATGTAAAAGATTATGTTTTGATTCCTCTGAGAAACCTTATGTCTGGAAGACTCCCTTTCTGGGGTGTCTTCCTGCGCAAGGCGTAGTGACAGGTGTGGAAAAAATCCCTGAATACTTCAGTTGTCGCCTTAAATGGGATATTTGTTCTCCTGAAGTTGCAGCATGTGGAGATCAGACTCCTTTCAAATACAGAAGTGGAAGTATTTATAGGTTTAGGTGTTTTTTTTAAGCTTGTTCAGCTTCACTTCAAAGAAAGTGAAGAAGCGTATATAATGTATATATTGCTGGTTACTGGTTATTTTCTTGGGCAAACAACAGTGTGACCAGATTCCATTCTGGCTGCACAGTGTTAAATCAGTGCAGACCTGAAACCAAGTTAGTATTCCTGACATTTCATCAAAGCGCTGATTTGGCAGCTCTTGACGTTTGGATCAGTGACTAAACTTGTTTTGCTGTTGATAGCAAATCATCTGCAGTTAGAGCAAAACATGGCTCCTAGACCTGACAGATCTTCCTTTGCATTGAAAATAAATCCTAACATTACAAGGTCATTTGAGAGCTGTCACTTGGAAAAAGATTTTGCTCTTAACCCTTATCTGGGTCAGTTCTTCTTTACATTTCTATGGTCTTTACTTGAAGATCTAAAAGTGCTTTATAAATATTAGATAGTATTGAATAATCTCTCTGCTGAGTTTGGTAAAACAGTATTTCCTTCATTCTATACTTTAGACTCAGAGAAGTTGAATAACTTGCACAACGCAGTCTATGGTTGAGCTCTGGATAAAATTTATACTGCTACCAGGTTGGCCTTCTGTACTGTGGTATTTATTAAAAGGCTGTATAAACTTGTTGTACTGATTCCAAGTTGAAATAAGATATAATTATGCTTTATAAACAAGCTCAGGAACTGACAGGAGGGAGAGAGAATTATTATTTAAGTTAGAGGACAGCATGTAATTTTTTCCAGGATAAAGCAGAAAGGGTTAGACTGTCCAGATGCTCCCCATACCAGCCTAACACTAGGGACTGAATGTGAGCAGGGTCCAATTAGCTATGACCACTAAGGGGTGTTATAATCCCTGTTTGCAACACCAAGTGGCATAGTCCTAACCCAGGCACCTATCTCAGACATTTCTGGAGAGGCTGAAGAATGACATTTCATGGTTACACTACTAAACTCCTTTTTTTGTAAAGAGGCAGAAAAAGATCCTGAAAAGGCTGATGTTATTAATTGTGTGATTCTAATCTCACATACCATTGTCTACATAATTGGTGTATTATATGTACTCTATTCTTCTGGCTTCACCTTAATCAGCCTCCTTATTGATGCTTGATTGGCAATTTTGTGATGTGGGGTAGAATTCAGCTCGGCACTGGATTGTGGACATGGAGTGAATGGTTCCTCTCAGCATGAACATATTTTTTTTGTAATTTTTTCACTTTCACATCAGCGATTCTCTACATGACCTCCTTACTTTTGATTTCCTATTTGCAATATCAGCTTTTTCAGACAAAATCAATGATGAGCAGTATAATTAATTTTTACGTGTTTTAATTAAGTTTTCAGCTGGTCCAATACTTTTCATTATCTTAGTGTGATCTCTTGCCGCAACCAACCATTACAAAGGAAAACCTGTTGATTAAATAAAATATTATTTTAAAAGTCCCCTGCAAGTTGTTAAACTAATTGAAGTTCAAGGATGCAAAGTGAAGATACCAGATACTGCACAAAGAAATGTCAGGTAGACTGAGGTGTTTAGAAGGTCTCAGGAGCCTACAACAGCTTAGGGCAGATTTTGTCATTCCCACAATGGTTTGTGTGTCATGTCATCATCCTCCTGATATCTGATGCTATTTTTGAGTAGCTGTAAGGCAGCGTAGTGGGTGCCTTGGTGAGATCTGCAGTCCCCAAGATGCTTCTGCAGGTCTATGGGATGTTGCATACTGAGAGTGTGCTGGAGGGAGGGACAGGAGGGGGCACCAAGAGAGGAAGAGGGAGCTGAAGCTGGTTGAACCCTTCTGGGACATCTCCTTGGGGCAGTTCTATTTCTGAGCTCTGGGAGCTGATGCTGGGAAGTAGGACGCAGCACTGCTCCATGTCCAGCATGACCAGTGCTAGTGGGTTCCCAGTGCAGGGTAGCAAATGCCATTTTCACGGGACACCAAACTGGAACTTGCCTGGTAGAAGATATTGTTATCTCAGTTGTGAGGCTGAATGACATATTGATGTCTTCATGATATGAATTTGCAGGTTAAACTGAGATCACCAATATTAATATGGGATAATACAGAAAGCTTTGAGTTCTTGGCAACTTTTGAAACTCTGCATTGAAGAAAAATACAATATTTAACCTGCCGCTAAGTAGGAAAAAAATTGATGATGCCTTGATTCTGCCAGGATTTTTTTTAGAGGAACTCATCGTACTCTATTTCACTGGTAAATTAATCTGTTCATTGGGTTCTTGGGTAAAAGACAGACATTGCTTAGCTGTTGCCTGCTTAATTATACCCTGTAATTTTGATTGACAGTGGAACGTGCATTGAAAAGTAGCTGGAAATGTCTGTCAACTAGTTTAGAAACTGGTGAGGAATCTCTGTCTCCTGCAGCAGCTGCTTGCTGTGCTGAACCTAGACCAAGTGAGAGGTTGGTAGGTGGATGGGGGGGAGGAAGCAAGCAGCCTTCACCCTGTTTTGAATGGTCAGAAATGAAAAAGTCTAAACTGTGACACAGCTACTTTCAGCAAACACCAGGTTCCCACTCCAAATCTGAGGGTTAAGCATGAAAAGCTTGTGTTTCTCTGTAAGGCATTAATTGGGATTCCTGTCTGCTGGAGTGCATGTGAGGATGCTTTTATTGTGTTAACTCAAGATACTTACAGTGTGTTTGGCTTTTATGTGTGGCTTTTATAACTGATGCTCAGTATTTCAGTAAATTGTGCAAGACTCCAAATCATGAAGGTAAAGGCACTTTCAGTGACTTCTGCAGGGGAAAAGAAAAGTAACAATGAACACATTAAGTTGAAAGCTGTGAGCTGTAAAAGGAAAAATATTGAACATTAATGACACTGTGTGAAGTTAGAAGCCATTAAAAATGTCCAGAAAAGAGTTTGTGCATGGACAAGCTGGTGCTTTCAAGACCACCAGCAGCACCATGGTATTTGCCTTTTCTTCATCCCCCATCTTCTTTGTCCATGATATTCTCCAGTTGTATCGCTGTTCTTGATCACACTGGTGTCACGGCAGAGAAAGAGAATGGAAAGACCAGGTTCTGTCAAAATTACAATCTTTTTGCCAGCAGTTGCTATTTCCTTGCTCTGTGAGTTTCATCCCAGGAGAATCTTCCCAGTGGTGAAAACAGGACATTTTTGCAGTTTACCATGTTTGCCAAGGAGCCATGAACCAGTGACTGGAGAGTGAATACCAGAGGCTGATAGATGTGAAAACTCGGGGAGAGGGTTAGTGAATGTCACCAGCTCAACAGACTTGTCAAGGTCAAGGTAATACAAGTAATCATCCCTTCTTTGGACAGCATTACTCCAAGGTTTGTTGCCAAAAAGGGAACAGAAGAGGAGGTGTACGTCCATTTGCTGGGACGCTGCTGGTCGGGTCTGGTGCAGGAGGGAAAGGGGAATGTGAGCTAAGCTATGGGGGCAACACTAAGGCTGTGATGTGCTGTTCGAAGACAAATTACAGCTCCAGCTTTGACGGCAGCTCTCCTTTTCAAAACTTTCAAATGGACATAAAGTCCCATACAAAATAGGCAAGATTCTCCATTCAAAAACAAGGAGTGTAGCTTACAAAGTAATTTAAATAACTGTCCTTTCAGAAATATCTGTGTAACATGACTTGGGTGATTTACCTTATAATGGCTCAAAGCCAAGAGTATAATGAAATTGTGAGCAGAAAAAATTACTCTCGTCCTTATTCCCTTTTGCTATCTGCTGATTTATTGGAAATGTCTTTCCTTCAAATAATTGTCTCATTAACCCATGTGCTGCCAGCATCCTGGGAAAGAAAAGATAGGCGAAAGAGAGGCAGTGAATGTTGTTCTGTAAGAGAGAGGAGTTTTGCAATGGCATGTCTCTGCCCTTCTGACATGGGCTGTTTAAACCCTAGACTTATATTGCAATAACAATGAGATATTCATCCCCAATATTGATTCTCTGGCCAGTTTGGAACTGCCTTTGCATCCTGTCTTTGCAGTTAAGGAACACGGGGTTGAGTCTTCATGACTAAATTTCACAAATGGCTACATCCTTTTTGGTATGGCCTACAGACTTTGTAGTAAGGCCAGTAGCAACAGGACAAGGGGTAATGGTTTTCAGGAGGGTAGATTCAGACTAGATATAAGGAAGACATTTTTTATGATGGGGGTGGTGAAACACTGGACAGGTTGCCCAGAGATAGATGCCCTATCCCTGGAAGCATTCCAGGTCAGGTTGGACAGGGCTCTCAGCAACCTGATTTAGTTGATGTCCCTGCTCATTGCAGGGGGCGGGGGGGGTTGGACTAGATGACCTTTAAAGGTCCCTTCCAACCCAAATTATTCTATGATTCTGCTAGTGCCATACAAGCACTTACATTAGTAGAGATGACACAAAACACAGGGAACTAGTACCATACCCGTATGGCCCTTGTGGTGCCTGATGGCTATTATCTCATAGACAGCAAAGGACCGAAGAAGGAAGGTAATCCAGACGTGGTAGGGAGGCTTTGCTGTAACACGCTTGCTTCCAGCTCCCGATACAAAAGCCTGCCTGCCTGCAATCCTTTTTGTAAGAGACAGAAAATAAATTGCTGCTGTTGAACATTTTATTCGCACTTGCAGAATATTCATCCAAGGAGCAAAGGAAGCACCAGAGGAGTGTGATGAGGGCTCGTTTTTTCTTAACAAGCCAGTAGGAAATAATGCCAGAATCAGACACAGAGGAAATTTTTGACAACATGGAAATTCCTCTTTGTGCATTGCCAACTAATTCCAGCTCAGTGTGATTCCTCTCACCTTGAATCAACAGCAACTCGTAGTACTGCTGACACTTCTTAATCAGTGGCTATTCAGTACGGCTTCATCATTTGAACCTTTCCATTGTAGAGACAGACTAAGTGTGGTGGCTAAATAGCTCTTGTTTCTGTCTTTCTGGAAGATGAGAAAGAGACAAATACTGGGAGAATTTCTGGATAGTGTCTTTGTTAGTTGGTATGTGTAAATACTTCTTAAAGCAATGGGGGGGTTTTGAGGGGGGAAAAAAAAAGTAAAGTTGATGCAAAGAGGTGTCGTTGATCTGAATACATTTATATAGAAAATTAGATTCTTTCTAACTGTCAGAGTTTCTTTTCCTAAAGAGATATTGGGGAGTAAGTGTTGAACACATTTTGTTAGTTTTTGGTAAGTTTATGTAAGGAAGAAATTAGGTTGTGTCTCAAATAACAGGCATGTAGATGATGTTCCTTTTGAAATGGAAGTGTTTTCTGGTCTTTCAGAATGGTTCAGGTCCACATCGTGCTTTGCTGGTTTCAAGATACTGCTTTGTCCATCTCCCATTTTCTGTGCATACACGTGTCTGCATCAGCAGATGGAGACCATTTCTGTGGCACAGCAGTGGCAGATTTTGCAGCTGCATCTGTTTCTCACTGTCTTGGACTGAACAGGCGTCTGCTCTTTATTTCTGGTGAATGTCCAGAAGGAAAGTTGAAGGATACCAGAAACAACCTAGCTTCGGGTTTTGAAAAGTACGTAGGCTACAGACAGGGTCGTAGCCACTGTTTCTTTACAGGGTCCTGTGCTGCTTATAGACTTCTGCTGTAAAATTATACCTACATTTTTTTGTGCATTTGGGCTTTTGTTATGCCCAGGCTACAGCATAAACATAATTTCATGCATGTGAAGTTTCACTGATTTCATGGCTTTCTGCTTCCATGTGAAGGGTTGAGTGTTTGAGAATCCACAAAAATCTATGGAAAGCAAGTCCCAAAACATGAGCTGAAGCCTTCACAAGGAGACTTAAAACAGTATTCCAAGAGGCTGTGAACTTTGCAAAAGAAAATGAACCCTGAGACAACAGCTAGTGATTGCAGGAAAGAATTCAGACCATGTCTAGAAACTTCCTAGCAGGAGTTAAGAAATGACCTGAAGGTAGACATGAAGTGAGGGTTGGATCAGCAATGGTAGAAGGTTTAGCCAAAGAAGCAGTCCAGCTGCAGCAGCCTTTGTAATTGCAAGACTAAGGCAGAGCGTGACTCGCAGCCTGTCTGTCTTGGGCTTGCTAACAAAGGTGAACTGCTAGGGGAAAGGCCCAGAGAAAGAACTCAAAGCATCACTGGCCATGCAAGTCAGCTGTCTTGATGTGACAGTACTCAGTAAAAGTTTTCTGTCCCATCTGCAATGTCCAAAAGCTGAGAATACACAGATGTTCTTGGTTCTCTAAAATAACACAGAAATACTCTTGATGTTGCCTTTGGGGCTCATTTGTTTCAGCTTTCTGTATTAGCACAAAAGCCATGGCTGAGAAGACAGAAGGGAGGAGGAGCACTAGGAGGAGGCAACTCAAGGAGCTCATCTTCAGTGGCGGTGGAAATCTTTCTCATGGAAAAGCGACTGCGTTGTCAAGGTTTGGTACAAATTCCTGAGGTGCATTTTGGAGCTGGCTATAAATCTGGGGCCACTTGGGACAAGAAGAGAAGTAGCAAGCCCTTTACAGTTACCAGGCAATCTTTGGAAACTGGTCTCCACATACAGATAAGGGCTGTGATTAAGTTGACAGTGTAGCCACTTGCAAAACTCACTGAGCTTGAACTCACTGATCAAGATAGTCAATGCAGGTTGAAGAGGCCCTGAGACAGTATGGAATTTGACACAAAGTAAGGTTTTTTTCCTTGCATAAGAGAGCGGCAGCTTGCAGGAGAAGAATAATGGTAATTCAAAGTCATGTAAATATATGTTGTGCCTCACAGTTGTGCTGGAAGGGGAATTAAAAAGTTTGTTCCGCAACCTTGCGAATTAGAAGTAGTGATAAATACTTGCATTCACGGATGCCCTGAAATCCTTGCTCTGAGAATAAAGGAAAGATAAAACAAGATTTTTAATTCGGTCCTTGCTAAAAAAAAGACTTGGGGCAGTGCACAAATTCTTACCTAATCTTTGTTGTATTCCCTGTTTCATTTGACTTTTTTTCCTGCTACTTCCACTGATGTCTGGTAGATGGCATTAGCGTATAACAAATTTCTTAAGTCCTTTTCTTATTGGAGGGGTTTTATTTTTCATCCATTTTACAGATAATAATGCTGTCTTATTCAGTTTAAGCAGTTTCAAAGCATTTTTTTTTCTCTCAGGGTTTCAGTTATGTTTTGACCAAACGCTTGTATCATTCAACATGCCTTTTTTCCCTCCTCCTTGTGCCATATAATTATTATTTCTTCTAGAGGGCATCAATCACTGAGAAAGAAAACAAATTTGATATCTTCGTCTGACTGAATTTAGAAGCTCTGTTATATTGTGCATTTTTTATATGCAGTACCATATTTATTTCATATTCTTCAGGCTTAGAAATGGGGACAGTACTCTGAAGGAAGAAGAAAAATTTCTCACACAGAGAGAAAAAAAGGTCAGATACTCAGAGTAGTAAATAGAGGTGCTTATGTATGGGGCTGAAGATGTATTGGACTGCTCTGGAGAGACAGCAGAAAGAAACTCCATAAATGTATTTTGTCCTTTTTAGTAAACGTAAGCATTTTTAGCTAATTTTGTGCACTCCCAGGAAAATTAATAGGACTTCCATGACACAAGAACCATTTTGCATAGGAAAACAGGCAATTGTTTATCACCTCCTAGGGATTTATTTTTTTTTTAAATTTTATTTTATTCAGGACCAGGAGACAGAAGTTTCATCCACAGGTAAAGTATGGCGATAGGGTTTATGAGTCTACCAGTAGCTTTAGCTTCATCAGCACTCCCTAGGTAAGACATCTTTTGTGCTGGGATGTACATACTCATCCTTGCTTTTAGCTTCAAGAAGCAGCTAACGTTTTGAGCAAACATTTTGGTTAAATGCTGGTTGAAAGACATTCGGAGCAGTGGGCCACAAGATTACTACTTTTTTTTCCTTTATTTTCTTCCCACCATGGAAACAAGACTTGTTATTTTCGTCATGAATAACCAGGCTTCCAACAAAAATCATGAGTTCCATAATCAGTTTCTTCTCAGAACAAGTCAAAGCCCATAATTCTTCAAGCTTTGCATAGCAGTAGCATAAGGGAAAACTGGAGTGCTAGGGAACTGTTTTGCGGGCAAAGTAATAGTTTTAAATAATCTTCAAGAGGTGTATGTTTGTGAAGACCATCCTTGCCAGATCAGATGTGCTTGATAGCAAAGGACTAAAAAATGATAGAAATATCTTTGAGATTAATTTTGTATAAAGAGTATACAGATGCAAAACTTGCTAAGCACCAGGTTTTATTGAATCTAATTATGAGCAAATGATTGGCATAATTTTCTTGCATTTTCAACCACATTTTCTTGAGAGTGAAGTATTTAAGATAATTATAAAGAAATGCCAGCACATAATTGTGACAAAGTTTATATTGAAGTAATCCTTGGGTTTGCCTTTATATAGAAATGAAAATTTAGGATAGACAGGGCTAAACTCTCTCTGGGCCCTGGTGTAAGAGGCATTATCATGGTGCAGACCTGCCAGCCCTTACTCTCCAGGCATAGTCCCAGCCTTTGCGCCTGGACTGACTGTTCAAACCTTGTGCTATGTCCTCCAGCTGGAGTTTGACTCGTACTCTCACAGCTTTAAGGTTGGAAGGAGATCAAATGGGTAACCTAGCTTAGTTTTGAAAGTAGATTAAAAGAGGGAAAAAGCGTAAGGCTGATGGGCTTCTGGTACTCTTTAAAGAAGTCAGTGAAGCAGGTTTTTATTGAAATATTTTATTCATGGGTTACTCTAGTTGTCCGTAGATAGAATTGCATGTAATTTGAGTTACGTCAAATGCTCATGTAAGCATCTATTACAGAAAGTACTTAAAACACTACTTGCGCTCAAGTGCTTTGCTTGTGCGGGGGCTGCAGCTTGCTGGGTGCATCCACGGACCCAGGAGCCTCCCGCTACACCTTCAGCAGAGCAGTGCAGCCGTGGATCCCAACCAGAGCTGCGCTGATGTTGCACAGGCTGCTGTTGTCATCCGCTCCTTGACAAGAGTCAAGTATTACTCAACCTTTCTGAGACTGGTGTGGCAAGTGCCTTTACCCCAGTGCTGAAGGAAGGTCAGGGTTCACTGCACAACCAAAGAACTGCTGGGGCCTGATTCTGGCCCAGTGACAATCTCTAATTATACGGTGCTTAGAAATCCTTTACTGAGATGTGTGAGACTTAAGCATCACTTACAGATTTGTTGTTCACTGCATTGCAGTGGATGAAGAAATGTAACACATGTATTCTGGTAGCCAGCTTTTTTTTTTTTTTTTTAATAACTTCTAAAACATGTTGGTTTAGAGAGCATGTGTCTGAGAGATGTCTCAGTGCCTGCAAGCATTCCTTGTTGCAAAATACATGGACAGCTTGAGTGTACAGCTGATGAGGAAAGTGTGTGGGCGTCTTTCTGTCCTTTTGCCTGCAACAACCTGTAACTTTCAGAATAAAGGTGTCATTTCTCTTAGGAAGACAGCAGTAGGGCTTTCTGAAACCTATCAAAGAAAGATTGACTAATTTCACATGGGGATCACCATCTGTCTGAAATACGTGCCGACCTGCTGTAGCACAACAACATTTACTTGGTTTCTAAGGCTAGCAGATGGAGGTGCCCTTGCTGGAGTTTCTCTGAATCTCCCTGGTTTGTTATTTCCTCTCCCTCTCCCCTTCCGTCTTTATGGTGGTCTTCTGTTATTATTTGCAGGCAGTTTGTCTTACAACTGTTACTGCACCTTTCCTTGGCCTCTGTCATATCTTACACAGTTACTGAAATAGTGCTGATTGTGGACTGCTATCCAGTATAAAAATAGCATGTTGTTGTAATGTAGAGCATTAAAATTCATAGACTGTAGCTGGGCTGTTTCTTGCGCTTTCTGGACAGGCCTGTTAACCTTTGAGAGATTTGCTGTGGAGTTCCAGCTGTAGAATAATAAAAACAGGTAAGTGAAAAGGTGCCCTACTGCGAGAAAGTTTATGTGTTGGGATGATAAACCCATAAAACTCTGGGACTGTTCCAGACCGTGCTCCCAGCATCATCCCCTGCAAGCACAGGCATTCCCCCGCCAGCTTGCCTGTAAAGCCTAACTACCTGGTGATTTAGGTTAAAAGAAATGCACCGGCTTTGCTGTTGCACTGTAGGGAGATTGGTTTAACCTCTGTGTGGCAGTAGGGATGGAGACTCCTGTAATGCCATGCTAAGTTGCTCCTGATTTTCTATAATGATGATAAATAGCTGAAAGGGTGAAAGGAGGAGGAGGCTTTGCTCAGCAGCGCTAAGGCGAATGCAGGGCAGTGCTGCTTCATACAAGGGGGCAGATGCTCACTTGCTAGAGCAGCGTGTTGAGAAACCTCCGGCCCTCTCAGATGGGAGCTGTTGCGGCAGAATTCACACCAAACCCCGCTGTAACAATGCGTTACTTGTTACTTAAATATCACTCTACTTAAATATACGTATATGTTTTCACACACAATTGAGAGTAAATGCGCCGCATTGATTTTTCTCATGCTGATCTTCTGTAAAGCAGGGGGTTAGAAAAACACTAAGGCTTTTATTAGGTCATCTTTGCTTTTGAAAACAGGGTTTGTGGCAAAGGGATTTACTTTTTCACTGTGCATATTTCCTGCTGTAGTGGAGGGATAGTTTACTCCAGCTTGAGTATTCCCCTAACCCACAGAAACTGAGAAGGCAAGACATTTATGAATGATGCAAATAAGCTGCATGGGCACTTGTTAAAAAAGACAAAATCAAATAAGCTTTTTTTTTAAATTACCAGTTAGTGATTTCATAGAGTTAAACTATAATTATAAATTTATCTCTGAGTGAGGGATAGCATGAAAACTCTGCTCCTCTTTGAGAAGCATCCACGTAAACTTTTGTCTGTCATTTTGGGAGAAAAGTGGGCAGGTAAAGTCCTTCACATTTTAGAAGGGAACAGCTCTCTTACCTGCCTGAGAGCTACTTTGCCCAAAAAGTAAGTCTGGGTGCAAGACACAAAGCCCTTCTCTTTCTTCTTCTCTCCTTGCCCTCACTCCCTTTGTGATTCTCATTGGACAACATCGGGAAATCCAAGAGGGTATTTTTAGCCTGAAAGAATGGAGAATTTAGGGCAGAAATGATCTTAACATTAATCACAGCAGTGATGAAATTTCATGGCAAAAGATACGAATGAGACAAGATTTTCCCCATGTCCTACTAATGAAAAAAAGATCCTGTTGCTGCCAAACTGTAGGGTCACTGTGCTCACAGGTAATCCAAGACGGTAATTATAAGGTTGTAGGAGAAAAAGATGGGGCCAAGAACCGAGTTGTACGTTAACTCTGAATTCTGCAGAGGAAGGGACAGGACATTTGTTTCTCTCTTCCATACTCTCATGGGACCAAACGTTTTTATGCTCATCCTTAGTGTGAGTCTTTTGGCTCACACAGAGATTTGGAAGCAGCAGCAGCCCTCTCTGACACTGGAGTGACGGCTAAGCCTCACCAGGTGCCGAATTAGATAAATATTTGGAAGAGGACAGCAGACCAAGTGCAGATGGTCTCATCAACTTCCTTGGACATCGCAGCCCTTACGGCTGCTGTTGAACACACAGGAAAAAACAGTCACCCAGGCTCCAAGAAACTGATTACATATGGGAAAGCACAAGGAATCCTCTCCGAAATTGAGAAGGAACAGCTACAGCCATAAAGGGATTTCCCAATTAAATGGCGCTTTATCCTTTGTGACATCCTGCCAATAACTGAAGCAGAGATGCTGAGATGGAGAGGCCATCAGGTAGATCTCTAGGTAAATCTGAGTCTGGAATTTTTGCATGGTGTCCTTTTCATGGTCCTTAGAGTGAATAGCCTCACAGATCATATTGAGTTCTTTGGCAAAGGTCAGGCATGATTACTGACATATAAACATGCATTTATTTCTCAGGCCATTACATGTTTTTTTTCTTCCCTCTGGCTCACACATTCTACACAATCTCAGTGTAGCTTAATGTTCCTATCAATTTGCTTGTTAAACCTTCCCCCTCATTCTCTGTTGAAACTCAAAATATGTGAGTATATGTGCATGTGTGCATTTATTTGTATATGAGTATAATCATTCTTTACTCAGCCACATCTCCAAGTATCTGTATACTGTCATGAGCTGCTTTATGAACAGTATGTATCTTTTCACCTCTTGCAGAATATAAGCAGAGAAAAAGAATTTGCAAAATTTTGCCAAAGATGGCTCATCATTTTCATTACCAGAACTGCGGTCTCCTTGCTTCTTATTCTAGAGTAGATGTTTTACATCAGGTTTTAGCCTTATGGTGAGTGGCTAATGTTGTCATGGGAAGAGGAGGGCAAGAGTTTTCCTTTGGATCAGATATTATGTATGAAGGTCACTGCTGCTCAGCTCAGGAGGCTTACACGATCATGGAAAGACTTAGTGTCCAGAATAACACACCACAGCTCATTAAAACGGATGGCAGTGTCCAGGGCTGCTCATGGACTGACAGTCTAGCTTGTTAGTGTTCTGCAAGAGTCCTGCTAATTGCTTTGTAAAAATACAGATATGCTGCCTACGAAAATTGTTCTGTAGAGCCAAACTTGGGTGCATTGGGTAGTGTTAAACTTTGTGATATAATAGGATATCCAAGTGTACGAACAAGCAGAGCTTCTTTCCTGACAGAACAAAACCAGCCAGGAGTGCAGAGGGAAAGACTGTGATATGCACAGACTGCTGAACAGCTCTGCTTGACCAACAGCTGCGCTCTGCATTAAATGTAAGCAGCATGCCATATCCGTACTCCAAAAATCCCCACCACAACAGACTTGGTAGAGAAACTGAGACTTTTACCCCAGAAGAGGATTATTGCAATCTGATGTGAAGATTTGTCTGTGTTGGGGCATATATCTAACCGAAGCTTAGAGAGCGTCTGTGTGCCTTGAACCTGATTTCTGAAAGAACAAAGGGTGAGGCTGCTCCGATAAGAGTAATAAATTTTGATACCGTTAAGACTTTAATAGAAGAACAATTATTGGCCTGGCCAACTGAATATTTGTTCTTACATCTGTATGAAATTAATCTCCACAGTTATTTTTTCTCTCTTGCATTTCTTACGCCAGAGGGGTAGAAGCCAGGGAAGTGGCACACCTTTGCCTGGTGACACCCATCCTGCTTCCTTGTCGGGCTGCAAATGAAGAGGCTCTATTGTTTTTGAACACTTTTCCAATTATTGATAAATAACTTCTGGATGGGGAGTATGACACATGCTGGCTGGAAGAACAGGACTCTCTAATAGTAATATTGCCTTGAACTTACAGCCCACGTAGTTTGAGAATGATTCAGGATAATTACATTAATGTTGCCGGAGAAATGAAAAGGAACACTTTCCATTTTACCTATTAACAAGCTCTACTGGCCTTAAATTATTTCTGAGAAGAGCCTGCAAATGGCTGAAATCATCAGAATAATTACAAAGCAGAGGTTGGGGCGGTGGGGAGGGCTGGATGAGGTCCTGGCTGCGGCTCTTTGGCTGACGGGTAAACACTGCCGCTGCTTTTGTGGAAAAAGGAACACGGCACAGAGCTTCCTGATGAGGTGCACTGCAGTCTGCAGATAGGCTCGGGGTGTCTGCAGGTCTTGGGCCCTAAGGAGAAAATAGGCATTAGGAGTAGGTTGCTCTCAATGCAGGTGTCACACATCAACCTGTGCAATATTAAGCGTGAGCCTGCTGTTGTTCTGGCACACTGCGTACTTGAATTTCCATCCTCCCTTTCCTAAAGCTCTCCTGAGCCTGTGCAGTGGAAGATCTCTGCCTTTGGTGATGACTTTTTGCCACTTCATCCTTGTCTCGTAGCAGCAACAGCGATGCTGATGTTTCTGAACTCCAGACGCTGAGCAGCAGTTGTTTGGGTCTGGCCTCTCATAAAAGCTCAGCCCTTCACCTCCTTGAGCCCTTCACCTGAATTCATGTTATGTTTTCAGCCTTGTGCAAGGAACACCAACTGCTGCCCTGACCTCCCATTTCCCAGCTCACCTGTAAAATTACTGTGAAACCGGGACTTTTTGTTGTGTTTCCCTTGGTTCATTTACAGTATTGTACTGTAACTCCAGATGAATAGATGGGGCAAAATTTAGTAGTCAGATCTAAATAGCTCAGTGTCGTGTGCAGCAAGGTCTCCACTTCAGGGTCACCTCTGCCATTACTGGACTTTCTCATCTGTGTGAAATTCAGAGCATCCCTGAATGCTTGTCTGCAAGAGCAGGGCCACAGTGGCATTTCCTCTGCCCCACTTTGTAGTTTCCGAGATTTAGAAGATCTTGTACCTCACAACCAGTCCTATATTTATAGCTTCTTACTAAAATGTAGCCGTATTTATCTCCTCTGAAGAAACTAGAGCAGTGGGTGAGGATGTAGGCGCTGCAAGTCTGGCTGCTTCCAGTGCACGGTTGCATGCACAGACAGTCGGTTGCTCTCTAGGCACAGTCACAACAGGCTCCTTACAGCCGAACACACACACACACACGCTTTTTCATTTTCTCCCATTTCCTTTTCACTTGTCCAACAAGCCCATCTCAGCCCTGCGTGTGATTACCTGATGACCTGTGTGCCTTCTTTCATTCGCAGCTGCAGCACTTAAATAGGATTTTGCTCCCTACCATCAAATCAGACCTTCACTCCCTGCCCAAGACACGCACACACAGAGGGATGGGTTTTCTTCCTCCAGTGAAGCATTCCCCTCCAACAACCACTGCCATTAGCTAAACAAATTTGGGGAACCTCCCTCCTCCCTTCCCTTTCTCATTACATTGCCCTCCATCCTCTCTAGATGCTCAGGGCTGGGCGAATCCATCAGGAATGCCAATAGCTAGCTGCCTTCCCACGGCTTGCTGTTCCTGACTCAAAATAGTTAACTTTCTAATCCATCAGCTACCTTAATTTAAGGAGATGGAGCTCAAAACGAGTCTTGGCTTCTCCCTTTACACATGAATTTGAGAGAGATCTGTTACAAGAGTCCAAGGCTGAGGGTGATTTAAAGTAATAATAATTAGGCAGGTGATTTCTTTCAATGAAGAGTTTAAAAATATTTGAACATGTATATTTATTCTGTTGTGGTATTTCAAGAGATTTAATGGATTAAAAAAAAGTGATTTGGAGTGAAAGCTTGAACAAGGGATTGCTTAATTATCTCATTCAGATATTAGAAATTTCATTCTGACTTTGTCCTCCGCTCCAGGTGCACACACACCTGCATTTACATGCTGATTCTGCATATTTGTTTTCCCCTGATTTTCATAGGAAGGTTTGGGGAATGTTTCAGCAAGTCCCTAGAAACCTGCACAGTATGAAAAACCCATGAGTTTTGTTTTGTATGCAAAAAGATACTATCAGTTAAATGGAATTAGGTATGAATATTGCTAAGTCAACAGTAAATACCGAATAATTTTCGGCTGCTTCTAGAAAATGCTGGATGCCAAAATGCAGGGTGGGTATAAATGGTAGAGAAGGAACTTCCCTTCCTAGCTTTTGTAGATCTCGTGTATTTCCTAGTGTAGAAATTAATGGATCCAGGTGGAGTGGACCCTCTACGCAAAATGGAAGTCCCTACATGTTGCAATCTCCAGCTGCAAAGATACTGGAGCTTGGGGCGGGGGGAGGGTAATTTGTTTTTATTCTCTCGAAGAACTCTAGTAAGTTTTTTTAATCCTCATAACCCTGCCAGTACTGAGAAATAATAGCAGTTACGCAGATAGTTATGTCGACATCAACTTAAGTTTTACACTTGCAAGGTTCATATATTTTTGGTAGCACTGGCAGTAATACAAATGATAGCTCAATAACGGAAAAATAGAACAGTCCCTGAGCCACAGTTCTGATGCTTGAAGCATCTTTAAACCCTGTACCCAAATGAGAAAGAGATAAAAACAACCTAGTCAAAGTAGCTTAGCTTGAAGGAGCATTTTATATGTTACTTGATGACAAAATAGTTAGGCATTAATGCAGTTTACAGTAAGACACCCTTAAGTTATCAGTGAGGTTGGTGTGATGCCTGACAGATTTAATGTAAATATTTATAGACTTGGCCTACTAATTATGCCAATGGAAAAAATGCAGTATTAATGCTGTCACCTCCCCATGTCTCTACCTGCCAGCATGCTGCCAGCTCGCATAAATATTCTGAAGATAGAAAGTATGGCACATAAACAGAAGACATCATTTACATTTTTAATAAGGGATTAAGTTATCTCCAGCAGTAGTTTCCAGCCTGTGGTCCACAGACAAGGACATATGGGAGGTCTGTGGACTATTCCCAAGGGAACTGTGAAAAATGACAGTTGAAGATAATTTTGTGTAGGGTACATAGAAATCGATCTCTGTGAAATTATTAAAGGGGTATGGACCTCCTTTGGCAAATATTTAGGGGTCCACACACCAATAAAAAATTGAAAACCACTGATTTAACATATTTGTGTAAAGAACTCTGTAATTACAAAGTACCATACACTTACCATGTGGTAAATGATTTGACTGTTGGTCACACCAGAGCCAGGCTGCCATAAGAAGTCCTGGACCACAAAGCACTGAAGCATGTGCTTAATTCAAAACACACGTCGATCCGTTGAAGTTACTGCCTGTCACCATACGTAACTGGTTTGCTGAATAAAGACCATGGGGAAATTTAAGACAGAAGGCAAGGACTACTATCATCTTGCAAACAGCTCTGCAGATGCCCGATTGTCTTGTACAACTGAAAATCTAATTATGTGAATCTGGAGTTCGTATTTTTTCTGTTTCAGTTTGTTTATACTAAGAGACTCCAAAGGTTTTAGGCGCCGTTGGTTTCAGCCATTACTGGTTGCCAACCCAAAGAGTATTATCATTGCTGTTGCAGCCAGTTTAGGAGACTCTTTTTTTAGCTGCATTGATAGCTCTCCTGATCTGCGATCCAAAAGTCTGTGGTTTCTGTTCTGACACAAACTGACTCCTCACAAGCTGTGCAAATAATTCTGAAATGCTATCACCAGTAGTTTTATGTGTGCGGCTTGTGCATGTGCCTTTCGCTTGGCTTTTAGTCTTGAAAACTGAGGCAGAATAGCCAGGTCATTTCATATTGTCTTCTGCTAAATAGCATCTTATTCCGCATACATCCCCACTGCAGTCAGTGCAGTTGGAGTGCTGGTCCAGGTTGCAGAATCTGGCCTGTGTGCGTTGTCAGGGTGTGCGGGCTATATTGCTGACCAACGCGTGGCTCTCCGCAGAAGTTAAGAAGAGGGCATTTTTGGTAGCAGGGCAGGCTGCAGGTGAAAGCCATGCATGATGTTACCACAGCAGCTCTCAAAACAGGTTGGATGGACGAAGTACTGCAGGCTTTTTCCCTGCAGGCTACCCATGTGGGTTTTGTAAGATCTCATTGCTGGTGGGTGAAAGGCAGATCTCACCTTCCTGTGGATAAACGAGTCTTTGCTGTGGACCTAATCCACAGCCTGTGGAAGGCAACAGGCTTCCTACTACCTTCAGAGAGCTCTGGATCAGAACATACATAAGGCGCTCAATTATTTCCAATCCCCAGCTGCATTTGTCTCTTGTAAACACTTCATCTGGTCGCCGCACCTCTGTAAATCACAGAACAGAATAACCCGGTAGAAGTGGAGTGCACGGTTTTGAAAAGGAACATTAAGAGGGAAAAATATAACTCTCTCTCTTTAAACTGTCTCTTTTCTATATTGTTACCTTGACAACTCTGCTGCTGTGTTTCATCTTTGGTGGGACTTAGCCGTGGTGGAATAAGGGGGACATCCATGTGCATTTCCACATCTATTCCGGCTCCGCTTCACGGGCACATGCCGGGTGCAGGGCATCTCGAGCTGCAGAGCCCACGTTTGCTGCCTTGACCCATGGTGCTGTCTGGAAATGATTACAGATACTAAGAACTGGGACCCATTCTGATTAAAGGTATAACATTATATCTTCTATTTCTTTTCCTTAAGCCAATACCAGAGCAATGTTAATGCTCTTTAAAAGGCAATGCAAGGTGGGTAAAATATTTTTAAGGGTTAGGACAGCTGGAAAGCAGAGAGGGATGAAAGTACTCAGAAACAGTTGTATTATTTTTAGTATAAGCAGATACAGGAGTATGTGTCAGGATTAAGATACAGTTCTGATGTGCTGAACTGAGTCTGGAGATGCTAAAAATATGCCTTATTTTCTCACAGTTTTTTCGAAGAGACAGAGGCAAGGGTAAGAGGAGAGTAGCGGTGAACAGAAATTTTAATTCCTGTGCTTTCTTCCTTGTTGGGGTTTGGCAAAGCTATTTGTTAACCTGGGTGCCCGTGACCCGCTGATACTAGCAAAACATACGAGGCAGGGTGAGGTGTTATCTGTGGGAATGGGATCCCTCCCACCCCCTTTTTCCTCTTCCCAAAGAAAATCCCCACCAACGTAATCCTTTTATTCTTTTTAACCAAAACGGCTAGCTTTATAGCTACAACGGCAAGACATGCAGGCTCCAGGGCTGAGTGGAGACGGGGGTGTCTGTGTCTGCATGTGTGTGCGGAGAAGGGGGCTTTTAATGCAAAACACATGTGTTTTCAATTGCTATCTGGAGCCAGCCCAGTAGCTGTAACTTGGCCTGACAAAGCCTTATTGAAGTACAGACAGTGTGGTTTCAAAGCAGTTAGAAAAAGAAGGGGAATGCTGTTCAGGAAATTCTTCAGGCATGGGCAGGGACTTGGCTGCAATTCTGCTGTTGGAAAATCTGACAGGGCAGCTCCTGAGCACAGGCCAGGCCTCGTGCTGCCTCGGAAAGCCGCGCTGCATCTTCCCCCCAGCCGCCAGCACCCCTCGGGGTTTCCATCTGCCCGCCCAGGGATAGGTAAGAGCTGCGTTGCCCCTTCCCGCTGCAGCCGGGGTGATTTGCCCTTCTTTTGTGCTTGGGCAGAGGGGCTTCTCGCTTTCAGACTGTTGTTCGGAGAAAAAAAGTTGAGAATGGGAAGTTGTGGCATATTTGTGAAGGGTTGGGAGTAGTTTGAGGCTGGGTGGTGGTTTCTGGCTAACTTTGCTTCGGTAGTCATTCTGCAGGCGAAGCAACTCCTGCGCTGCGTCTCTGGCTGCATGAACGCCGTAACCAAATAATTCCCAACTTTTTCATTTTGGGGAGTAAGTATGTATATAACCTGAAGCCACCAAAATGTTGGCTCTTTACTGTGTGTCACTTACAGATTTTGATGAAAAATGCAGTCACGATAGATACATTTATATGTACATTGTATTATAGTTGTTTAATGAGTTGAAAGCATGTTTGTCTGGGGGTTGTTTGGCAGTTCCTGGTACAGCTAGCTTGTGAAGAGAGGCAGTAATTCAGTAATAATCATTGCCTTGTGATTTCTCTGCATATTTTTTTCTGTATTTTATAAAGCATGAGCAAACTGCAACAGACAGCACAGTCAGAAACCGCGTAGAGTAGATTAGAAGGAAAAACATTAATTTAGGGGCTGTTCTATGTGCAACTTCTCTTCTGATTTGCGTTTCTTTCCCCAAATAACTTAAGAAACATTTATGATAAAAAGCTCTCTCTCTCTTTAGGAGCCTGCCAGATTTAGGCAATGCTCTCTCATCCTTTTCGTTGCAGCATTAAAGCTTGTCTTGCCTTTGCAGAGATATCAGCACCTTATATGGCAGGCGTGTGTTTGGGAGTTAGGGTACGGTGCGTTCGTCAAGGCGGATGGAGGTGTCAGGAGGAGTCTGCCTCGCACAGCTTCAGAAACTTCCTTGCCTCTGCCAGTGCCTCTTCCTTGGATTTTCACAGCGATGTTATCTGATGTGTTGAAAATGCTTTTTAGCCGTGTTTTATGGCGGTGTTTTTTTTCTTTCAACAAGGAATGAATTAAGGATATTAAATTATACAGTGGGACAGTGCTAAGCGTTTCTGGCTGGTTCATGGGAGTAGACCCTCAGTTTGCTTTGCTTGCATCCAGCAGGACTGCATGTACGGGGCTAAAACTGTCAGTCTTGGCAATCCAAAAAATTCAGTGGCAAGGTGAGGTTCGCCACCAAAGTGCATCAGATCCACTATGTGACAGGGCCAGAGCTTTCTCCCAGTAACGCTGGTGAAGCGTGTCCGTAGCCAACTCCAAAGGATAACGGCAGACTCAGGCGGACAGCAAACCCTATCTGGAAAGAGTGGGATTCAGTGGATTTGGGTCTTTAATGGGAATATTATCTGGTCCAATGCAGACAGATTCCATGTGAAGGAAGGGAAAAAAGAAAGGTGTTCTCCTTGCCATTGTATCTGCTTTTTCCTGTGAAAGTGATGGTCAGCTGAAATGGGTTGGTTTGGGCCACGTGAGGACTTTGCTGGTTTGGGGTGCAGGAGGGACATCCTGCAAGAGACATGGATGTACTGTAGCTTCCTGGAGGCTGATGGTGGCAAAGGGAATGAGAGGTAGGACGGAATGAGCTGTGGAAGAGGGAGGCATATGAGGAAAATGATGAGGCTTGATAAGCTCAAAGTTTGCTTTGCAGAAAATACACCTGCAGTGAAAATGCTGTGTTAAATGAAGGTCTCATACGATCTGGACTGCTTGAGCCTTCGCAGGCTGCCATTTTACCCTGCAGACTTGGAGCTCTATTGCTTTTCTCAGCAGCTGTTAATGTAGGCACCCAGTCAGCCTATTATCTTCTTCACTGCTAGTTATAAGCTTATTTTTTAAAAAAAATAAAAAATTCAAGTTCCTGCCTCTGATCATGCAGCATCCCACCTCCCAAATCTGATCATCAGCGTTGAAGAGCCAGAGAAACAAAGAGACTGGAATAGGTCTGTCTTAGCAAGAAGCAGCCAGGGCTGTGCTGCCATACCTGGCTTTAGGTGTGCTCCTGTCCCACGTCTGGGTGAAACAAGCAATGCAGGTTTTTCATCAGGTATGGGATCAGTCTGGATCATGGGTGTCCCGAGTGCCTAGCTGGGCTGTTTGCCATACCCACTCTTGATGGAACCCCAGTGGAGACAGTGGTGAATGGGTGGGAGTCCAGGCAGGGCATGGAAGGCTCTTTGCAACACCCTGGGCTGGAATTGATCAAGGGAGGTGGTGGTTTCCTCCCTAAATCTGGCAGCTGCTCCTGAGCCTCCTCCTGCCAGAGGTGACCTTTCTGCAGCTCCACCTGGGTCAAGTATTCAAGCTTTGCTTTGTATCCATAAGGTCTGAATAGTGTGTGCATGTGTGGACAGAATGTTATGCGTCTAAAATGAACTTGGAGGGTCTCTTGATCTTGGAAGCATATAGATAAGAGAGCCATTAGCACACCCTAATATGTGTATTCCTTCTCCTGGTCCTTCCCAAGAGCAAACTAGAAAGCAAGTGTGTCTGTGCAAATGAAGAAATGGATAAGCACAGTAAGCACATCATGTGGAGGGAAGATGCAGCAGAACAAGTTTTAACTTGTGAAAGCAGGATCACTGCAGAGATTGTACTCTGGATCCTGGCACATGCTCAAGCCCACAGTTCTCGATTTGTGCCATGCCGGTTGGATTCCAGCCGTATAAATCCATATTATGATCCTGCTTTGCACATTCCTACAAGCCATATCTCTCTTCTTGGTACTGTGGGGTGAGAGTGTGTTGGGGCAGAAGTCTGCAAAGTATCGCCTCCTGTAGCTTGCTTTCTGAGTGGAGCTCAGTTGATTACATCCCTCTTGCTGTTGCCACAGCCTCCTGCAGTCACACCTGCTGCTGGCTATTTTAGCGTAGTTCTCGTATTTGTTCCTCCTGCTTTGAGACACTCCAGTGGGAAAGAGCATTTATAAACTTGGCACAGATGGACATAGGCTTATGATTGCTTCACATCATCTGAGTGGTGCAAAGGAACAAGTGTGTGAATGCAGCAAAGCCGGCATGATGTTTGCATGCAGCGTGACTGTATCGCTACAAATTGTGGGGTATTTTATGAAAGACATTCTTTGTTGACTAGCTCGATACATAACAGAACTCACTGCAGAAACTTTTTCTTCCTTGTTAACTTTCCTTTTACATTTTCTTCTCAATTCTGGAAAAGAAAAATATCGAGACAAGGTAACTATCAAGAAAAAAGTCTAAAAGTTAGAAGAAACACTCATAACAGACATGTTTCTCCTCTTCTCAGAGAAGAGAAGCAATAGTCGCATCATACTGCTCACAGTCTCTTGCAGAATCGTAATAAAATACCACTTTTGATTTAGGAGATGCTATTCAGAGATGGAGCTGGCTCCTACTTTCTTTTGTTCTGGCAAACTCTGATATCTTTAGAGTTTTGCTGTAAGTGCTCCTTGAATGCAGAGCAGTGACAGAGCAGAGCAGAAGTCCCATGTTCAGCTGTTCGTTCAGTCCGTCTGCTCAAAGGTACTGGTTTATAAACTGAGGGTTTTGCAGTGCCTTTATCCTCAAGCATGTTTATTGTCGAAATGCTGTCAGCCCTAGCAACTGGGGAAATTACATGAACTCTCAAGATGTTAGAGGTAGGGGGTAGCCTGGAGCATTGAGGGATCTGGATTAGAGATGCTTTACCAGAAGATGAATCCCCAAGGTCTCCCCAGCTGCCTGTGCTGAACAAGTCCAATATATCCTCACGATACAAGAGGTGGGAATAGGAAAACAGGTATTTCCCAGTGGACCAGGCAGAGCATGCACCGATGGACTGTGCAGACCAAGAAAAGGTTGTTGATGTGCTTATGTTTGCTGGAATCATCAGGCTAGATATTTGAAGAACCCTACATGTGATGTACTCCACTGATAGAAGCTAATCAGGAAAGAAAACATTCCTTAGGATGTTTCCTTCCATTTTTTGTTTCTCTGGGCTTGTATCACATTGCAGTGATACCCAAGAAGTTAGCATTGAGTGATGATGGTCTTCCCAACTCATGGAAGAGCTGCTCCCCATGTGGAGGGATGGGAACTGTTGACAGAAGCAGAGGGACAAGCAGAGAGGGAAGATTTCAGCTTTGGGGACACCAATGGCAGTGACAGAGGCCATGCAGGCACAGCCATCAGGGTAGAAGAGCCTGAGTTCATGGCTTAGATGGTGCTATAGAAAAGTGTTGTGAAACTTAACTATCCCAGCAAGTATTTCATCCTTCGGGCTGTTCCCCAGTGCTCAGCCCTTGCTGGCCAAGCTGCAAGTGAGAAGTCATTTTCCAGAGCCAGATCCTTTTATGGAGACCCTGGCTGTGGTCTGACCTGTGTGTGTGGCCATAAATCAGTTTTGGGTCATAATGCTGGTGGATTAACAGGCCTGAGGGTGTCAGGCTTGAGAGAGAATTTTATGGGGAGCGGAGAGGCAAAAAGTCTTGTTGATAAATGGCTCAAAACACTCTTCTTCATGCCGAATTTTGTTCTCGGTCACGCTCCAGAAATGTCTGTTCTTTTGAACCTGGTGGATAGTATGCACTTAAAAGACAGGGAAATTAAAGAGGATGAATCTGTAGAGCATTTACAGCTGGTGAATACAAGTACATTGCCTTCCAGTGATATGGCAGAGAGCACCTCTGAAGGTTTTTTAGGGATTTTTTTTTCTCATTTCAGCCCAAAAGAAGAGGTTTCTGTTTCAAAAAACAAAGAGAAAGAGAAGATGATGTTGGTGATATGGACATAAAGAGAAGGCAGATGTGGGAGATGTAGGCCCAAGGCCCGAGAGAATTTGAACCCCTCTCTCATCTCTGGAAACGTGTTCCCATCACCATGCTACAGGTTAGCCTGGGGTCGGATGCTGTTCATTTTTCTGATGAAGTTGTTACACCTCAGCTATATGCAAGCAGGCAGGGAGGAGAGGTGCTGTGTCGGCTGCGCAGGACTTGGGGGCTTTTGGTCTGTGCTGTACCGAGCAGTTTCAATGAGCTCTAGGGCATTTTCGGCAGCAAATTTCAAGTGGGCTCGTATGAGAGAAGCCGCCTGCCCAGATTGCATCCCCTTTCAGCTTAAAATTGCTCTATTACTAAACATGCATCATTTAAGCACTGATCAAAGAAACCCCCGTGGCACAGAAACGTTATTGATTCCTCTTGTTATGCCTCACCCTGTTCGTAGCCCTCATTGAGCCTACAAAGCCGGCACGAACAGGGGATGTTACAGCTCCGGTGTTTGCAAGGGAAAGGTGTTTATCCGTTCTTGTGTGTATAAAATACTTCTTCAGCCTGATGAATCGTTAATCTGGGTTGTGCACCCTGAGTGAGCAGCTTTCTGCCAGGGCAGGAGGGAAGTGGTGGAAGGAAGAGGGGCATGCAGTAAAGATTTGCCATAACTGGTGGGGTCTGATGTGATTTTTGGAAGCTCAGTGCCAGGTCTGATGTGTGATGCCTTTCAGCTGAGCCTGGTGTCAGCTTTACGGAAGGAAAGTGCTGAAGCTGCTTTGCCACAAGTACTCGGTGAGCAGCCTGTGTGGATCAGGGAACGTAGTGACATGACTCTTCCAGTGGTCTTAAAAAAACAAATAAATCTTTCTTGTCATGGACCATATCTCTAAGGTATGCTAAGGTGAAAGGATGAATAGCTTTTCTAAACAGACTGGATTTTGTATCAGGCCCTGTTTGCAGTGCTCATATATAAGGACTCAGCGTAGAGCTTTTGTGCGAAAACTTATTACCCATTTTTCTGCAGCAGCAAGAATTCCTTGGAGAATTACCCAGGTTCCAGGCTATACTTTCGTAGTCATGGTAATGTTGTCTATGGCTAAACTGCGAAGATTTGGCATGCTGCAGTTTTTGTATTGTAAATGGGATTGTACACGTGCTAATGGTGGTCCAATGCCCGCACGTGTGTCTTTCAGCCCTCTCACGGCAGGCAGACACTTTTGGATTTGACGTTTGGAAAGAGTGCTTCTCTTTCCAATTTCTATATTTGTTTCAGTATTAGTTTTTCACCACTGTTATGAAATCAGGTGGTTGTTCCTAATGTTTTCCTGGAAAAAAAAATCCTATTAAGCAACTAGCAGCCTTTTCCTTTGGCTCAGTAGTTGAAAGGGGGGTGGGGTGGTACCTTGCAAATGCAACCACTGGATGTCCTTTCACAGCAATACTTTTTTTTGCTGGTGCCTTAGTTCTTTTTAATGTTTGAGTTAGGAGAAGTTGCCAAAATGTAAATTATGACTAGCATACTTCTCCCTCCCACACAGAGCAGATTATTGATAGCGGATATAGCTTGTTCCGTGTGTAGTTGCCTTGCAGGCCTTCTTATTCTACTCGTTTGTTTAACACACCTCAGGACACTCTGTCCATCATTCTGTCTTGTCTTCCTGGAGAACTACAGACACGAGCATTTTCTTTTGGTATTCACAATTCAGGGGGGAAATGCTAGCTAGAAATCATCTATAGCTTTAAATGCAGCTGTGTGAAGGCTTGTATAGGAAGAACATGCCATCTATGATTCCCATGTTATTTTCTTGTTATAAATTTATGCTATATTACTAAGTCATGCTCATCATGTGTGTTGCAGTACTTTAGTTGCTCTATCTCTGTTTGGGAAGCTGTGAGCTAAATATTTTATTGGAACCAGAGAAATTCTCAAAATCAGGCTGCTGTCTGGACACAAGTTGCTCTTTGTGGTTATCTTCTGTTCCTACAAATTCTTTTGATGTCTGCAAAGTTTTGCCCCAGCTAGATATGCTGTTTTCTCCATCCTAGAGATTGCAAGTGAAAAAAAAAAAAAAAAAAAAAGGAGGGAGAGAGAGGACAAAAAAGAAATGAAGACAATAAACAAGTTTTGCAATAAAGAGATATTTTGAGCTGGGTATTTCATATTGTTTCTTATTGGTCAAACCTCTTCCATGATTTGAGAGGGTTAGAGATGCAATTTATTCATTTTCTCCAAGGGAGAGGCTGCATTTAATATGTGCTCTCCAGGATCCCCTGTTAAAATATTAGGCAATAAAATCCTTGACTGTACAGTAGTTGTGGTTATAATTTCCCCCAGGTAGTGGAAACTCTGTAATTTATTGTTGTTTAAGTTTTCCCTTTGCACAGATTGGAGTGGTTGTAGCAGTGTAAAAAGGACTGTTTTTCTCCAAGCGCGTGTATTTGCTGGTGACCCAGCTCCTCCCTCTGATGAGCTCTGTGCTGCAAAGCTCTCCACAGTTGCTGACTCGGCATCTGTGAGCGAAAACACTGGTGAAGACTGAGTTGGATCTGTTGTAAGCAAGTTGCTTCGCTCCTCCTTGGTAAAAGCTACGGGTCTGTCTGGGCTTCAAGTGGTTTTGCAGTATAGAGATAGATATCCCAGCTGGTCTGAACAGCAGAAGTGATTTATGGTGAGCCCACTTACACTGTTCAAAACTGCTCTTTCTCACGGATACACCTTTCTTCGGTGCTGTACTTTTAATGCACGTTGGCTAACCTGGCTGAGCCAGCCCGTATTAAGAACAGGCTTATTTGCCGTGAGCTGCTGGCGCCTCCCGACGCGAGATGATTGTGTGCATTAATCGACGTTGCAGATCTTCATGGCGTTAGCTGGGGCTGGGGTAGTTTGAGGTTGTAAATGAGGCATGGTTTGTGGGGGGATGTGAGATCCTTTTTTTAGACCAGCTGAGAAAGCTGGAAAATGCAGGCGGACTTGGAGGCGTGGACAGGCTGGCTGAAGCTCGCCTTGTTCTAGTTTTAGTTTAGCGAGCGCAGGCAGCACCTTTGTTGGCAAGGAGGGAGCTCAGCCTGGCAGCTGCCTGCAAAATGGGCAGCGGTGGTGCCCGGGGTCTCCTTTTGCTGGTGCCCTTTGCAGCAGCTAGCTGTTGCACAAGTCTGACCTGCTTTTTTTTCTGGGTGGACTGTAGCCCTCAAGTGTATAAGGGGAGAAAAATGCTTTAAAATGCCATGGTTCAGAAACCTGAGAAGAAAATGATAGGAGTATCTCATTCATTATTATTTTTTAAAATCTTCTGGTTTTCAACTACTGTCGTGAATGTGTGTGTGTGTGGGGGTAAATGGCTGCTGACATTAGAGGAGGTGGAGATGGGCATCTCCACCCTTCAGAGGATCATTGCTGTTGGGATGAGGGCAGGGGTGCAAGCACACCAGCCTTCCAGGGCTAAACACAGCCTTCCTGAATATGCTGCTAAGTTGGCTTTGCTTTATAGGTCCAGATCAGGAGAGGCGTCAATGCCTTTGGTCTGTAAAGAATTTAGTGCCTGGATGGATTTATTTAGCACCTGAGACTGTGTTTCAGCCTGGGTGAGGGGTGAAGGAGAGACGGATGGTCCGCTACGCTGCAGGTGATGACACCAGGCAGCATTAGAGAAACATAGGTCTTAGCAACTTCTGGAGCAGTGAAAGGTAAAAAAAAAAAGGTAGCTGGTTCTTCAGGCAGCTCTTGCCTCAAATGTGTTGGCTTCAGTACTGGGGCAGCAAGGATAAAGTGTTAACGTCATCCCTGGTGCAATGCTACTGGAATAAAAGTTATGCCATGAAGAAACTCTCCTTGCATCAGCCCGCAACGGGCTTTGCACCACCACCGACTGCTGGCTATATTTTATTAAGCGCTGGAGTATGAAGCTATTAGCAAAAAAGTAAGGAAAAAAACAGGAAACTAATGGTAAACAAATATAAGCAGCTATCAATGAGCATCTAATTTCTACCATTGTCTCGTTCTGCCCTTGCGGATCACACTCCCACAGAGAGGAACTAGCATTGTTTCCGTCTGTTATGTGAATTTTGTAATTCACTGAATACAAACGTCGATGCCAGACACCCTGAGGAAGAAGCCCGTGGTGTTGAATCAGTAGTGCAAGAACGCGTTTGGTGGTGGTTTATTTGTCTAGAGTCTAAAATGCAAAACATTCAGCAAACTATGTGTTATTAGAGATGATCTGTCCTCAGTCTGCATCAAAAACATCTGAAAACATAAGAAACTGATCCCTGGGGGAAGCCCATGAAAGTGGCTTTCCGCGCCCTGAATGTGAGGGGCGAGAACGTGAATAGTGTCATTTGTGCAGCACAAAATGCCTTCACGATCACAACCCCATGTGCACGCAGCCCTTCGCACGCAACCGTTGCGCGGTGGCTGTGTTCCAGACCCCTGTCCCAGCTGGTTGCAGTGCCATTTGAAAGCACCCCTCTCTTTCCATCCACGGTGGAGGCAGCCGGATCCCTGACTGCCCGGAGCCAGTCGGGCACTGGGGTAAAGGAGCAGGGACAGGGCTCGCCACCAGGGATTGTAACGCAGATTCTTCCTGGGGATGCTGCCACACTGCTCTCCGCAGCAGCAGCTTTCCTTGCTTCCCTCTTTCCTTGGTTTTGGCCCCTGGTGATGTCTTAATGCGCCATGCCCACCCAGGGTATCGGAGTCCTTGTTAAACCAGCATAGATATTTGGGAATAATTTGTTGGGAATGTGGCAGCTGGAGAACCTTGTGCTTCAGGTTTACTTGGTTAAGAAAGATTGGGGTGCAGATAGGGAGAAAGACAAACATTTCCTCTTTGCCTTCTTTCTTTGGCTGGAAGGAATGATTTTGTTTGCGGTGATTTTTTTTTTTTCTTTTTTTCAAATTAAAGCCTCTGAGAAGTAATATTGCATCTTCAAAACAAACTGCTGAACTCAACTGCTTTTACCAAACGCATGCAAAATTTTCCCCTCAGGATCCTTAGAGGCCCTGGAGTGCCTGCCTTGCAAAACCTGGGGCGGTGAACAGAGTCACTCGAGAGTGATCTCCATAGGATACCTTTAGACAGTGTGCTTACGTTTGTTTATTTATAAATATATATATATACATACATACATGTAACACATACAATTCTCTTTGGTATGTTACTGCATACAGTAAGCAGAAAGAAAAATAATGCAGAACGAAGATACTGAAAGAGATGCTGCCCAGCTGGTAAACTCTGAAAAGAAAAAACAAAACCCTCTAAGACCCACAGACACAAGCAGTTTTTATCATTGGCTTTCTTTTGCCGCTTAATACACGTGGGTATTTCTTTGTGATCATTTCAGATGCCTCAGGAACAGTACGCACACCGGAGCAACATGCAGACCTCGGAAGGACCCCAGGTATACAAAGTGGGGATTTATGGCTGGAGGAAGAGATGCCTCTATTTCTTTGTGCTGCTCCTAATGATTTTAATCCTGGTGAACCTTGCTATGACCATCTGGATTCTGAAGGTTATGAACTTCACAATTGTAAGTAGGGGTTACCCTGAAAGGTCTGGGGAAGCTGAGGGAGGGTGGTGGTCTTTCCTCTGAGCATGAATTCAGATACAGCTTCGATAACGAGCTATGTTAGTTGCCATGGGTAGCCGTTATTACAGGGAGGAAAAAATTTACCCAACGATCTTCTGCTGCTGCTGCTGGAGATGTCTGCAGTATTGCCAAGCTGAGAAATCAGCTCAGTGTTGCAAATCATGTTCCTCCTACCTGCTATATATATATACACATGTATATATGTAAACAATATACACCACCCTCCCACAGTTTTGTATTATAAAGTGTTTTAAAATTAATGAAATAGGGTATTTTGAACTGGGGTGTGGGAATGGGTTTGAGCCCTTCTCTTACACTTTTTCTGCTTTTCTTCATGACTGGGAAGTTGAGAGACTTGATTTGCCTTTTTCTTAGGGAAAATTCACATTGTTCCATAATGATACGGTTCCAGAAGCTTCATGAAGAAAAATAAAATTTCCAGAGTGGCTCTCTGGGTATGGTATTTAGGTGGAGCATATCTTTATCCTCATTGTGCTGTGGTTGGTGCACATCAGTCCTGCCAGCAGCACTCCCTTGCTGCACAGATACCCCGGCCAGGCTTAGCTTTCCAGAAGGCCCTAGAAAAATGTTGGGCAGCTGTACTGGGAGTTAGATTGTGCTGGGGCAGATGGTGCCTTCTGGGCATGGAGCACTCTGTGCATCACTTGGAACTCTGTTCAGACTCTTTTTGGGAGGTGTCTTGACCTTGAATTGCCTTTTTACAGGGTGAGCTTCACCTCTCCTGCTCAAACACACTGAAAGTCAGGACAAGATGAACCAGGCACACCACACTTCCAGGGCTAGTGAGCCTTTATGTATGGCAGGTCCTAGTTTTTCAGTAGGTAATTTGGCCAAGCAGAGTGAAATGAAATGATTGGTCCCCTCTTCTTCAGAGTAGCCATTGCCACCTTGGTCAGATGGATTTATTTTAACATCATTTGAGTCTTCACGAGAAACTAAGTTTGGGCCTTTAATCCTGGATTTACTTCATGAGAGAGCGTTGAGGCTAAATTCCCCTAGACCACTTTCAAGGACATCCCATCTGCTGATGGTGAGCAGTGTGTTTGAAGTCTCCCAGCATTTCTTTCTCTGCTTTGGTCTTGTGAAACCCTGAACAGCTGTGTCCAACATTATGTCATTAATGGGCCATGAGAGGTTGAGTAAACAATCTCTGTCTTACTGTATCTAGCAAACAAAATGCTGTGTCAGGGGAACACACAGCATTCATTTTCTCTAACCAGGATGCTGTCAAGGTGTGCAGAAGATTGCAATGCATGTGTGCTTAGGGAGCAAGCAATTATAAAGCAGTAATGCACAAAAAGCTCCTGTGAGTGGGTGAAGAGTAAGCCAAACTGGAGCAATTAACGCTTAACCGGACCAGTTATTTAATCTTGGGAAACTGATGCCATTTCAGTGCATATTTTGTGCTGAATTGTGGTCTTTCGATGAATGTAGCTGACAAGTAGATATTTCTGAGGTAATGGAAGATTTGATCATATGCTGATCATACATGCAGTGGCACAGGTATCAGCCCAAACACAAAATAATAGGATTTCAGATTCCCACTTTTCAGGAATGCAACTTTATTTCTTTAGAATAACATAACCTCAGTATGTCAGTCCCGTGCTTTCTGCTATTTGGTGGTGGTCAGTCTACTCTCTACAAGCTGCTTGGGAAGCCAGGTAAACTTCTCTGCTCCTTTCTCCCTCACAGCCTGCTCCTGATGCATTGCATTTTGCAGGCTATCTGCAGAAGAGTCATCTCCTAGGGATACTTACAGAAATCTCTCCCTTCTAGCAGCTCTCTCTGCCCCACTAGGATATAACACTGTTTTTTGGGGGGATGCACTGATATTCAAGCACTTGTCTGATTCAGTTTCCTTAAATAGTCATTTATCCTCTGTGACTATCTGGGGATTAGTCCAGGGTAAAGTATATTTGTATATGGGTTTAGTTAATTAATATCTTCTCATGTTAGTAGATGATGAACAGCTTTTGGTGATAAAAACACAGACGGTAGCACTGAATCCTGCAGCAGGAACTGCTTTATGGTTGTAGGCATGGCCACACTAGTCAGGGTGTGTGTCTCTTACACAGCCAATTGGACAGAAATGTAAGAACAGAGCATGTAAAATGTGATCCTTGCCCCAGTATGCACCCATTCATCTCCTCATCTCCTGCTGCTCCTGCTGCTCCTGCAGCCTCGCCAGCTGCTTTGGATCCCGCTCTGCAATCCCTCCTGCACCATTCCCTGAGGCTGAGAAAACCACTCTGCTAAGTGAATTTTTAGAGGCAGACTTTTATCTCTAAATAACAAATGTAGGAAAATTCTCAAATGAGGAGATGCAAATATGGAAAAATCTTTAATTTGTTCCTGTTCTGATAAGAGGAGCTGAGAGTCCTTCTGGGGCAGGGGAATGATTCAAGTACTCAGTAAGCAATAGCTGCTGCTTAGCAGGTCTGAGTTACCCCAGTGCTTGCAGAGCAAAAAAGGAGGGGAACATTTGTAGTTCTGTTCTTGTGGAAAATGCAGTATTTCCAGTATCTTCTCACCCCTGAGCTCTCCTCCCAGAACCTGAGTCGTTTCAACTCCACAGGACAGTCCTGGCACTTACCAGAATTTAATGAGTGCTCATTATAGCCAATAAGTGCTCACAGTATTTTAATGAGCACAGAAACCTGCTCAAGAAAACTCGGGGGTGTTTTAAATGCTGATAATAGCGAGTGGAGAAGGGAGGAGGAGATGAAGCAAGACAATCTCAGGGGAAAAAAACCCACCTTCTCATGCACATCGTAGCATTACCCATCCACTCCACTTCCACATCACGCCCTGAACTCCCTTTCTCTCCCTTCTGCATGCCCCACTGGCTCATGCTTCAGGAGACAACTCCTGTAAAATCAAACCGTAAGCTTCCAGTTCATGGCTTTTAATAAGCAAGGCATTGCTGATTTATTCTAGGTTTTGCTTTTATCTGAACGTTCAAGGCTTAAACAAATGTATGTGTGGCTATTGCTTTTTACACGGGGCTGTCAAAGCGGTGTCACATTCACGTGGGGCCAGCTGGTCACTGTCTAGTCTATCCTCTGGCACAGTCATTCAGTTCTCATGTAGTATTTGATCCTCAATTTGTTTTTAATGCCTTTAGCAGACTGTATGAAAAACAGGCCTGGAGGGGACCTCAAACATCATCTGCCTGTCCCACAGCTGGTTCCCATAACCAGGTCCATTTATCCAGTTCATTTACATCAGCGCTGCCTTGCTCTGGGACTGTGGGAATATCTGTGGAGGTTGCTACCTCTAAACCTCACTTCGATTTTTAAGCGAAACCACAGAATGAGTCTGGACCAGAGCCACCAATCTGGGTTGACACCCACATGCACCCTGTAGGTGGCCTAGCCTAATTGAGGTAGAAACCACCATCCAGCACTCAACTTTCCGATGATCTATAGGTAAAGGGAACTCCTCTTCATTCAGATCTTGGACAAATGTGGTAGAAATACGTGGTCTGTATATATTGAGTTTGGTGGGAAAAACCCCTAATGCCTGCAGGCTGTGTATGCGACTCAGCCTCTCGGTCTGCAGGTCCAGCACAGGCTTGGGCTGTATCCTGCTGTCACATTGCGTGGTGGAGGGTTCAACCCTGAGCTGTGCAGAGCTCAGCTGAGGCCAGCACAAGGGTTCATACGTGCCAATCTAATTACAAGGCTGGAACCAGAGCTCTTAACGACCTGCCTCTTTATGGTCTACCTGCATCAGCATGCAGTGATGTAGCTCCTTAGCAGTAGGATTACCCATGACTGCGTATTATCACATGCATCTTTTATGCTGTATGCCTGTGATGTGCTGGGGATCTCTATTTCAGCTATTACTAGTGAGCTTAAACCATTTTTTGAAAGCTTCCTGTTGTATTAGTTTCTGAATATTACAACAAAAGATGTGCTTACACAAACACAGCAAACCCATATTCTTACTTAAAACAGTACAAGGCTCAGAGGGCTCAGGTAAAGGGCAATGACAGTGCATTGACCTCTGTCGTGCTTTGACCCCAGCCGGCAACTAAGC